>BJFM01001617.1:35550-47732 GCA_016586285.1 Arothron firmamentum
CACAGACCCACAGTCCCTGGCTGGTTGTTTACTTTGAAGGAGGCGGTTGAGGGCTCATGCCGGCCGGCCAGGCTGTAATTACTGTGGAATCAAAAGTGGCAGCACTTGGAAACGGTCGATAAATCGGAGTGCGGCCGTCTGGCTGCACGCCGGTGATTTCCGCCTCCCCCCGCGCAATTAATGCTCAGAGAAGGTGGCAACAATTGATTGTTGTGGTTTTGACTGAGGCATAAAGTTGTCTTTCAAATCAATGGGGCGGTTTTCATGGCGATCGCTCCTGTTCCCTCGGTTGATAATTGTGGAATGTGGAGGTTTTTCTTCTGGTTGCTGACGTCGGGGCGGTGCCAGGCAGGAGTCCGAGACGTCTCGTTCCTTCGGGAGGACGGTAATATTAGGCCTGTGGAGCCTCATCATTCTTTGTCATTGGCCTGTTTTCCATGGAAGTGCAACACAAATCTCTTGAAAGGTTGCAGAAAGAAATTCAAATGGAGCGTGGAGCACGGAGAATGTTGGGAGGATAAGCTGCGCTCGTTTTGCTACCAACTGGAAAAAGAGGAGAATTTGAAGGGGTGAGCTTGATGCGCAGTGCTGGGGTTAGCACTAGCAAAGACTGATGGCTTTACAGCAGCTAACTTGTGTGTTGGGAGGCTCTTCATTGGTCCTCCAGGATCCAGCCCCAATTAGTGCAGCTCTGCCAGGTCCTCTGTCTGTCCACAATGGAGGTAGTGATGCAATGGCCTTCTGCCTGTCTTCGTCCTCCTCCTCTTCCTCCTCCTCATCGCTGAAGAAGACGCTGATGTTACTCCCGGGCTGCACTTTGCTGGCTCAGAGCGTCCTCTTTCTGTCTGCCTTCCTTTCAAGGGCCTGACGTCTCTTCTCACACACGTAGCTGCTTTTTTTCCTGAGCAGCAGTATTTCATGCAGAAAAACAGCGACTTTGCTGTATAAATAATCCTCCTGACAGGTGGAGCTGCGGCTGCCGCGCCCCCTCAGACTGAGCTGATATGAGAGCGGGCGGCTTCTTTAGCGATCACAGTGCTTTTCACCCCCTCGACCTTGTGTGTGTAACTGGGCTGCTGAACCGCCACCAGCGTGTCGTTACAGGAGCACAGATGTCTGCCGCACACGGCCGGGGGGGTGGGGGGG
Organism: Arothron firmamentum; assembly: GCA_016586285.1. Lineage (NCBI taxonomy): Eukaryota > Metazoa > Chordata > Actinopteri > Tetraodontiformes > Tetraodontidae > Arothron > Arothron firmamentum. The sequence continues at coordinate 36,697 of BJFM01001617.1, forward strand.
GGGTGGGGGCAGTGCTCTGAAGACAAGAGACCTATTTATTTATTTATTTGCTCCTCTCTGTCACTGCCCTGTCATCTAAGAGTCGGACACGGCGGTGGCGGTGGCGGTGGCGGCGGCCCCCCGGGGGGACTGAGATTTGTGAGCAAGCTGCAGAAAGGAAGTTGCTTTCAGAACAGGCGGCAAGAGCGGAGCAGGACAGAAACGTTGCTTCACGTGGCTTCAGCCGTCCGGTCCTGGCAGATGGCTGCATCACCCGTGTATGTAGATAGACCAACCCCTGCGAGCACCTGTAAAGGAGAACGGCTGAGGTCGCTATGGCGATGCCCGAGCCGAAGCTAGCGGGGCTGCTGGTGAAAGGAGGCTGCTGCGCGTGGACGCAGAGTCGGCGGTGTCGCTGCGGGATCCAACTTCCAGAAGTGTCAGTAGCTTCAGTGGTCCCACCGCAGCGTTTCCTCCCCTGAGGGAGGAGCTCCCCACCGTGCACGTCTGCTCCCGCCCAGACTTCCACCACAGCTGGGAGAAACCGGTCAGTCGCTCTTAGCTTAAGCCCTGAAATAACAACCTCTCTGCAGCCAGAGGTGCCCAGACGCCATCAGTGGGATCAGAACGGGCGCACGGCTGCAGCTTCTTATTACGTGCACGTGTCTGAGCTTGATCACTGAGTCACCAGAGGCTGGAACGATGCGCTGGCTCGCCAGGCATTGAAGCAGCGCTGAGGTCTTGCTCGCCACCGTGTCAGGGCGAGCCAGGAAGGTGCTGGTCCTGACTGGGAGGGTCATCAGCGTCCAGGCTGAAGGTGCCGCTCATTGTTTCTGATTGGCCGATCCGTGCACGCAGATCCAATTCCCGCTGTAGTAGCCTATAGAGCTCGTCTAGCCTACTCTCGTCTAACCTCCCTGTAGCCTTTTGGGTGGGGGCGTCCATTATCCCTCTCTGGTTGTGGTACCGTCTGCCTGTGGAGGAGCGTGCTGGTACCCCCCCACCCCCCCACCGCCCGCCACACCGGATCAGCCAGACTCTGTCAAACACCCACTCCTTGCCGTCACCGGGGCCTCGGTGTAATTAAAGCACAGCCAAAATCAGTTGGAAAAGCCCTGCAGGCAGCGAGGGCACTCCTGGGACTGGAAGGCTGCTCGCTGGAAGGAATGCATGATTAATCCTTTAAAGGCGCCGGAATGCATCTCCTTGGTCCTGATCCAGTTCTGGATCAAAGAAGCCAGCAGACAGCAGCCGGCCGCTCCCAGCAGTGTCAGTAGCTTTGATGTGAGTAATCAGCTCGCGGATGTGATGGAGGTGTGGATGTGATGGAGGTGATCCCCGTAAGTCAGCCGCTCTCACAGCCAGTCAAATTCCTGTTGGAGACCATGTTTCCATCCAGGCTGAACGTTGGTGCTCTTGGAATGAGCCGCTCGTGGTCATGAAGCTGAATCGGACGGGTCAAAGTGAAAAAAAATCAAATCACTTCTTCCTCTTGTTGAGTGTTTGGGAGAGTTTAATGTGCAGACTCCTGCTCCTCTGGAGCTGCTGAGTCTGCAGGGATCAGAGCTTTGAGCTGGGAGCAAGATTTATGCTTTTCCTCACATTTTTGCAATTTAAAAACACCCAGAATTGTTACGATGACTTCAGTTTCAACAGCCGCCCCGAACAATAGCAGGTTTCCGTGCGGACTGTTTATTAGCTAGTTCCTCCTGTTGCCTCTCAGATCCAGTCGTGAAACCCGGGAAGTTTTGGATTCGTGATTCATTTCACGTTTGTGATGCTGAGCTATTGTTGGTGGAACAAAGTCACATCTGCAAGGTCAAAAGGACAAAAGTGGAAACGAAAGTCTGCTCTGAGAGGGTGGAAACCTCCTGCACTTTGCTTTGACCTGCCTGTTTTCACCTGCAGTTCAGGTGGATCACATGACCGTTAGCAGGCCAAACGGACGCCAGACCGCCCGTTGATTTATTTGTCCTGGTGCGGTTGCAGCGTGTTCATCCGCCGAGCACACAAACTGTCACATAAATCAGACGTCTGCGTGTAATTGCCCTCCTAATGGAATGAGATCGTATCGATTTATGGAACTAAGTGGACGTCTCATTCCAGCCTGGGATAATAGAGTTTTAATGACTCCCTTCATCGTGTTTTTTTTTTTTTCTTTTCTATCTTTACAACGGTGTCAAACTACAGAACGCTCGGCCCACTGGTGCGGAAACAGGCTGCATGTTGCTGTGATCAGCTGCAAATACTTCCTGTTTGTCAAGTAAAAGAAAACTACTTCCTGGACATCGAGGATGTTTTAACCTAAAAAAAAACAAACAAAAAAAACAGTTACAGCTAATTTCCTCCTGGATTAATGAAACGTTAATTTTAGCAACACTAAGTTCCCTGTGCGTCACCAAACCTTCCTCCTCCGGCGAATGGCTCCAATCAAAGGTTTCTCAGCACTAAACTAGTTCTTCTGAGCCTGTGGTTGACGTGGACGCGGGTTGACGGCTGTTTAACGCGGCCCCGCCTTGTTCACTCATCCTCTCGGTTTGATGCTCCACCGCGGCCCTGCGGTGTGGCTGTCTGCTGGCGTGATGGATGCCAACTTTCCCGGCTTGTTCCAGCAAGAGCTGAAAGAAAACTGCCGCTTGTAACGGCGGCGGGGTCGAGCCGCGCGCTGACAGCTTGACGTGTGCGTCAGACGGTTTAATTACGCACGCTGGACCCCACAGCGGCGCCTTGCTTGACGATAGCCGCTTGTTGTGAGGCCTGACTTGATGAGCTGATCCTGACTTTGGGCATTTGGAGGGACCAGCCTGTGTTCCGCTCATCTGGAACGTTGGAGGTCTGGGCCGGGTTCTGCTCATTCTGAGCTGTTATCAGCGTCGCTCTTCGCTCAGTGTCTTGAACTAACACCGCCAGTCGGCCTCAGCCGCTTTGCTTTGATGTCATTTGAACAGAACAAAGAACTTTTCTATGTGCTTTTATTTTGAAATGTTCATTCTGCTTTAAAGTCAGTTTTAAAGCAGCCATGTTTCCGTCTCTCCTCGGTCACGCCGACACTATCGCCTCTGTTAAATAAACCCTCTGTGTTGGTACATGTCGGGGGCCTGTGCGCGCCAACTAAAGGTGCGTAGATCGCCGAAGCGCCAGGTTTTCCTTTGATGTGTCACTGAACATGACGAGCCTTGTCTTCCTTCACTTCGGCTGCCAGCTGATCTTCATTGCGGATCTTTTTTCTGGGAAGAGAATTCGTAATTACCCATAAACTGCTGTTAAAGCAAACAGCCAGCGATGAGAGGAGGGATCACAGATATAGAGGCGCTTAACAAAGATGAAACCTTGGGAGAAATCTAATCTTTGTTTGGGACGTGAAGGACAAAAAAAGCTGTAGGAGCTTTAATAGGATTTCATAGACACACACACACACACACACACACACACACACACACACAGAGCAGCCAACACACACTACTTCATGTTTAATTTACATTCACACAACCACAAACAACGGCGCCGCCGCCTGCCACGTCTCAGCGCATCGCCACGTTCTGCGTACATCCATCAGCTGTCAAGACAGAGTGAGCATGAGCTGATGATGGATGTTCAGATGTTTCCACAGTGTGTGTGTGTGTGTGTGTGTGTGTGTGTGTGTGTGTGTGTGTGTGTGTGTGTGTGTGTGTGTGTGTGTTGCAGAGGCTTTGCTGCAGGTGTCGTCTCTGCCCTGGGGGTAATTTTCAGAGGCAGCTAGCATGAGAAGCCGTGCCTGGAGAGCTCCTGTGCTCAGGAGCGGACCCTTCCATTGCTGACTTCCAGCTAGCATCTCCTAGCAGAGCCGTCTGGACCTCTGGAGCTCTGTTGGTGGGGTGGGCTCCTTGTCTTCTGCGGGGCGCTGCAGTGAGAAGGTCATCCTGACAGCGTACCCCTCCCTCGGCATGTCCCCCGGCCAGTGTAGCCCCCCCGAGCATCTCCCTGCTGGCAGCTGGTGCGACCCGGGCGAGGCCGTGCTTACATCCCGTTGAAGCGCTGCCCCCTCCCAATCTTACACAGACAACGCCTCTGCCGGCGCCGCCATATGTTTTGCCATCGACTGTCATACCCGCGGGGCAAAGGTGAGCTATACCCAGCGGTATTCTGGCGCTCCACCCCGTCAGGGAGGAGCACGTGCTGTGACACATTTCCTGCTGTTGCCTTTTATTTTGACAGTGGAGGTATTTAATCCAGACGCGCTTCTTACTTTTCATCCGTTTTCGTGCCCCTACCTTTTTTTCGGCACAGATTATTTTCTAAAACCTAGCTTTTCTTGTAGATCCTCGTAAACACACTCTAATCCGGTGATTAAGCGAACTGACACAGTTGGAAGTGACAGAGGGCTGCAGATTTGCGGCTAACCTTTCCGTCGAATGAGCCCTTTGCGGTTCGGCGGTTTCCTGCTTCCTGACAGAGCAGCGGGGGCCTGTGGAGAGGAAAGAGAGGGGCTCAGCGTAGACCCGGGGACAGGTCTCCGCTGCTGTTGGACCCAGCCTTAACAATTTGTGGCTGGTCAGGACAAACGTGGTTTTTTGCTTCCGTGTCTTCAGGCGTGGTCAGGCTAATTGCGCTGGTTGATGGATGTCCCTGAGCTGTGTCCGGCCTCCCCCTGGACGTTTATTTTTCTTTTGTAGCATCTTTATGACACATTTATTCTTGATCAGAAGATGCTTGGATGGAAACAGCAATGTTTTACCTTAAAAAATCAATGTTTTTGTGCCACACAGAGTGAATCATAACAGTACGAGCTGGGCTGGCATGTTTACGCATGTATGACGGTTCCCATCATTTTCCACGCGACTCTTTTGCGTCCAATCACCTCTGAAATGCCGTGGAGACGGCTGTCACAGTGACCTACGGCGAACTGCGAGAGGAGAAAAAACCCACTCACATCTGTCCACTCTGTTACCTCACTTCACACGAGGCCTTCAGGAAAATCGCCGCCATGCATTTAAATAGGAATATTATTATAATGACTGTGGCTTCAGAGCCTGGCTGCCTTTGGTGCTTCTGCAGAGGGGGGCGGGGCTTCGGCCTCTGAGTCCCCACAACCCACAACGGTTGACCCCGTGACTCCATCTCGACGTTAACGGGGGACATTTTATCACCCGTCAGTCTGGGCCACGGGGGCGTCCACACCAGGGGGAAGTGTAACGCTGGAATGTGGGAGAAGGCGGAGCAGCGACGGGCTGATTCTTTACCGTTTGGTTGTCAGGGGAGGGAAAAAAGGCGTCAGATTAGTGGTGATTGAGCGGGTCAGACTGCTTCTGTGATGAGAAATTTCCAGAGAGTTAAAGCTGATGTATCGTCGGGGCGTCTCATTAACCGTGAGTACGGCATGATGGAGCCAAGCCAAAGGCGCCATCTGTTAGCACACAGATGCAGAACATTATGGGCTGTGGAGAGGACGGTGAAGACGGAGCTGTTAAACACTGCTTCTGTGGAACGATCCACATCAACCCTTCTGTTGATTCTCCTTTAAGAGAATCTCTCCATTTCTTTTACTTAATAAAAGTCTTCATTTTAGTGATCCTGGAATGTAGCAGCAGTGTGTGAGCAGTGTGTGAGCAGTGTGTGAGCAGTGTGTGAGCAGTGTGTGAGCAGTGTGTGAGCAGTGTGTGAGCAGTGTATGAGGGGAGCACCTTATTAGGAAGGCCATATTTCTTCTGATGATCAGCCTCGCAGGACAGATGCCCTAAAGCAGGGTGAGGCATTTAATGAGAGGCTTTTCTCAAAGGTAAGCCTACCCACGCTAACAGCATGCTAGCTGGAGCTGAGAAAACGTCTAAAGCACCGCGTGACTGGGGTCGCGATCATACCGGTTGTGATTGATCAATGTTTGTTTTTGTTCACCTGTGAAGCTGCTGCTGAGCTCTTGCTCAAAGTGCACTTTTTAGCAGCGACTCGCTGCACCTCTGACTGCAGAGTAATTAGCACAGTTCACTTAGATCAATTATCAATCCCAGGCTTCATTAGCTGCTTATACATCGCAGCAAACACCATTACTAATTCAAAACACAGCTAATTCTCGATGCTTTGGTAAGAATCGCCTGATTTGTCTTAATGATATAGAGGCCAGTGCTGGGGTTTGTCAGGGTGCTGATCCTGTTTTTCTCTCTCTTCCATGTGGCTCCTCCGCCTGTGTTAACTGCTCTCCTGCGTTCAGGTAAGAATGAAATGCTCATTGTGTCTTTCGAAGCTCGTTCTCATTGTTTCTGTGGCTCCTTTGTCGGGCTCCGACCCACTGGAGTCGCTCCATTTTGTCTGGTTTTACTTCGACTGCCGGCCTCAGAAAATATACAGTCCAGCAAATACAGGCGAATAGACGCTAAACTGTCAGAGAAAGACTCTAGCAAACAAAAAACCCCCAACATCAAGGTCACCTCATCCCTCATGGATCCATCCATTGAGCAGCTGAGAATGGGGATGGGAGGAGTGTGTGCCAGACAAGATAACACACAAGAATGGCATCGCGTAATTGAGATATCAATCAAGGAGGTTATTTCAGGGGTAATTGCTGAGGTCCTTTGGTTTGTGTTTGCGAGCGAGAGAGTGAATGTGGAAAAATGGAGAATCTACTGTGGAATTTGTCTTTCTAAGAGGAGAATAGCCCCCCGCCTCCCCCTGAGGCTCCAAGGCTGCAGAGCTTGATAAAAACACAGCTTCTGCTGTAGTTTGGAAACGCTGGCTGCATTAAACTCCTCTAGAGTTTAACACAAGCGCACTCAGATATTTTGGGAGCTTTTATTATAAAATGCAGAGTTAATTTAGATTCTTGTGTTTGGCTGCTCGGGCTTCATGCCGGCGGCTGCTGTTTTTATTCCAGTTGCTACCTTCCTCATTTGGAAACGCAACTGTTGTGTAATATTCCCACATTTCATATTAATCATATATTCATATTAATGTTTATGCATGTGGCGGGTTTCACTTTATTAAAAGCCAATCTGATATTATCCATGAATGGATGGCAGCCGGAGACTTCTGGAGAGGCGGTGGGCTTTGTTTTAAGGGCAGCGTGGCACTCATGAATATTCCATCCCCTCATGAGATTACTTCCTGTAATAACACGGCTCTGCTCCCCAGGGACACACTAATACAGACGGCATACACTCGGCCTCAGGGCGCGCGCACACACACACACACACACACACACACACACACACACACACACACACACTGATACGCATGCATTCCTGCATACATATGAAGGCAAATCCAGGTGAATTATTTATATATTTACACCAGAACGTTCTTTTTAATTTGCCTTTTTCCCTGCCACACTGCTCTGCGTGCACACTCCCCGCATGCTTAAGCCAATGAATAACCTATTAACTGCGGTGGGGAATGAGAATAATGACACTGAGTAACGCGAGGAAAAATGTGTTTTGTTTTTTTCTTCCCCTTTTTTTACGGAAGTTGACTAACCTCTGTGGATTGAGAGGACATGAACGACAATTGTCAAAGATACCAGATACAAAGTTTTTCTGCTTGCACAATTAGTGAGAGTAGCCTCCAACAACACACCTCCGACAACAGCTGTTTGAATACTCTTGTCATACATATGCCAGGACAGTAGGTGGCAGTGTAACCTTCCACCTCAACATCCAGCAGAACGTTTCCTCTCTTCCAGGATGTTACAGATGGAAATAAAGAGATGTTTTATGACAGCGCCGACCACCATTTCGGTGTGCATAGTTGCAGTGAAATGAGCTCAGAAGGCATCATATAATTGGGCGGCCTCCCTTCCGACCAGCGTCTGCCTGTTTATGAATGTGCAGAGGAGGAAATGAAAGAAAGTGATACTTGGAAGGGACAGAGCGGGTTTTCCCCTCTTTATTCATTGATGGTCATCTTTTTCTCTCTTCCCCTGCTGCCATCTTCCTGCAGTAATTCTCTGCTTCACTGCCCTGACAACCATTCCTTTTCCACTGATTAAGAAAACAGACATGCCGCACTGGCAACACAACGTTTCCCCCGCCTTCGCTCGTCCTCCCGACCGGCACGCCGAGCGCCCAATTACCGGCCGCCGCCGGACCATGATTCAGATTATTCGCCCAATCACGGCACACGGATGGCGGCTAATGAGAGCTCCAGCCAACCTTGAAGCGGCCACGGCAGGGCGTCAGGGGGCGATGGGGCGAAAGCGGAGGAGGACGTTTGTGCGTGTTGTCGGCAGGCCTGAGATGCGGATGACAAATGAGCAGCGCTGGTTTCTCATCAGGCTGACGTGTGTGTTAGCCACAGAAGGAAGCTTTTAATGTGTTTTATTATTACTATTATTATTATTTATTTAAAGCTCCAGAGGCTGGAGTTTCCACTCAGAATGGACTTGATTGATCAGTGGATGATGGATTAATCTATAAATAGACCAGCAGCCTTGGATCAGTTTGACCTTGTTTCCATGTAGTACATCTTTCCTCTTTATTGTCTGGTTTTGTTTGTAGATATTCCCTCATTTCTAATTGGGCATCAGATTTTTGTAGATTTGTTCTGTCTGTTCTTTTAAGTTTGGAGATAAAGGCTCCTCTCAGTGCAACTTGTATATTTCAGGTTCAGCCTGAGCAAAACAGGCTGGAAAACAGTCTGATGCTGACATGAAAAGCTGTCTGCTGCTTTGAACGCAGGCCTTCTGAGGACGGTTGCACCAGAGTAACAGCACAAAACGCTAAAAAATAAACCAGAGAACAACCATCACCTTTAGATTCATCACAGATCCCCAACAGTCCGTGTCTGAAGCTCCGGCGTGAAGGTCTGAAGCCGATTAGCAGCGCTGGGGCAACTGCGCGTATCATCAGCCTCTTTTTTTTACTTTCATGTTACTGAGAGATAAAAGGAAAGGCAGCAATGAAGGGATGAAGACACAGAGGAAAAGAATGAGAGATCAGATAGTCATCATTATGTAGCTCCAGTCCTCCCAGTGCCAGACCAGATCAATACAGTGAAACCAGCATGTGTCTGCAGCGGACACAGCTCCTCACAGCCTCATTACAGACCTGGCTACCACACACACACACACATGCACGCACGCACGCACGCACACACACACACACACACACACAGAGTTTTCTGTTTCCCTATAAATCTTAATGTCATCTGCACTTTGTTTGTGTCCGCTTTAACCACGGCAGAGATCGCCCACCTTTGCTGTTGCCAGACCCGCGTCCATTCTTCACTGGAATATATTCCTACATGTCAGACCTATACACACACACACACACACACACACACACACACACACACACACACACACACACACACACACACACACACACACTATTGCAATCGGTCCACGTCCCAATCTCAACCAAAACGAGGTCGTAATATTTACTCTGCTAACGAGTTTCTATTTTTGAATAATTACCATAGAGTTGGTGGTATTTGAGGTGGGAATTAGGTCTGGATATAATCCCTCAAGTCTCTGGGGGGCTGGAACCTGCAGGATGTCTGATCGGCTCTTCTGTGTTTGGGAATCTTTGTAGACGGTGCTGTAAAACGCATCTTTATTCTCTGAGCCTTGTTTCTGTAGGTCCCCAGAAACTGCAGCTGTGTGTATTTGCGTATTTTTTCACTTCCTAACATACACGCATCACCGGAAGAAAAAACCCCCGCAGATGTTCCTCAACGTTTTATAGCTAGCTGCCCCAGGAGAGAAGGGAGCCACCTGCTGGAGGGACTCCACTGCTGGTGCCCCAGCGACCTTGAGTGTTTATAGAAGCATCCATCTGCTTCCCGTCCTCACTCATCCTGCTGCGCTACATTAAAACCTACACGACATGTGTTAGACAGCACCGGGCCCGCTGATTAGCGCCGTTATCTAGCCCCACTGGAGAGTGATGGAGCATTTGTTAGCCTTCCATGTAGGCTGCTCTTTGTTCTAACAGAAGGACATTTTAATCCAGAAATCACCCTTTTAGTGTATACAAACACACACTCACACACACACACACACACACACACACACACACACACACACAGGTAACCCTTTAGGAAACCTTGTCAGCGCTGCAGCAGCAGAACCAGGAGTCGCTGGTTTCTTTGAAGTTTCGCTTGTATTTTTCATGGAGAAACTGATCTAAGCTGCTACCAGTGTCATTAAAAATGCATGTGTCCCAGCCTTTCATCCGGGCGCCGAGCTGTTTTGTGTAAGACGACCTCAGGATATTTAATTCTCGCAGCCCCCCGTTTTTTTTTATCTTCATTTCTTAATTAAGAAGGACAATGAAGTCTGCGAGAACGGGAGCTAATCTTTATTAAATGGAATTTCTGGGCCAGCGGGTTGCTGCAGGGCTGCTTATGAAACATCCTGGCAGCCAAACACCACAAACCCCCAGCTCTCCCATCCATTTATCCTCTGCAATTAACCTTGAGAAAGTGCAGGAAAAGGCCACACTGAAATAACGCAGGCCATTACACCAACAAGCAGGGTTATGGCGCCTAATAATCATTTCAGGGGCTTCACCTGCTGCGCCTCTCCAGAGAACAGTGAAGAATAGCCTCTCATGGCTGACAGCGCCGCATTGTTCGTCAGGCCATTTCTCCGGGCCTCCTCTCTGACCATCATCGTCCATCCCCTCCCCTCCGCATCCACTCTGAGTCAATAATAAAGGGCCGATCTCTCAGCTCAGGACTCGTGAGGAGCAGGTTGGGCCCTCATCTCCTCTTCCATTATCCCTTCTTCAGTAATTCAGGGCGACCAAGTAGAAGTGTGATGAGAGGAGCAAAGAGATGGATAGGTGTCCACGCTTGCTGCCAGCCTCGCTCCTGTACTGGGCGTGCTGGAGCCTGACTGTGGGGGTAAACAGGGATGATACTCCATCTTCTCCACCGTGTGTAAACACATCTACATCGTCCCATTTTCCTCTGCAGCTGGGAGATGTTTACACTCGTGAGGCTCTGGAATCCAACACCTGTCTGTGTCTGCAGTACCACGGCGACCACGGTAACCGAGTCTGTGACACGGTCACTGTTTAGGTGTGTGTGTGTGTGTGTGTGTGTCTGTGTGTGTCTGTGTGTGTGTGTGTGTGTGTGTGTGTGTGTGT
>BJFM01001617.1:77312-104568 GCA_016586285.1 Arothron firmamentum
GGGGGGGGGGTGATGAACACAGGGGCAAGCCATGCAGGCCTCCTTTCAATTACCATCTCATTATGTTGCCATGGCAGCCAGGCTTTAAGTGGGGTAAAGATTTCCCATTGCAGCGAGAGAGGGCTTATGTGCGAACACACATAAACACACATGCCAGGCCGCCAGAGAGGGACGCGACCTGTTCATCTTGTTTTGATGCTGTCACACACTCTCACATCCCTTCTGCATGCTTCAGCGGGCACATCCTCATGTGCACCAGGCTTCAAACACAAAGGGTGCAAGTGTGTGAGAATGTGCTGGGAAGTTGCAGTAAACAGCTTTATTTGACAGCCCTCTGAAGTTCTCATCTGCACAATTTAGCGTTCTCTTGTTTCCCTCTCACAATTGATCTCCTTTAACCTGGAGGGCACATCTGGGGGCTGTTCTCCACCGCCGTCTGAAGGGTTTAGCCCCTTTGATCATGACCCAGAAACATTCTCCCCGATGTGGTTTTTCACCTGCTTTAGGAAAAGTGAGGGTTACGCTGCCGTAGGCAGGAGATATGACAGCTGGGAAGTTTGAACTCCTGTTTAGAGCCGATCCCGAACTTGTCAGGACTTGCTTATTTTCCCTCTTGGCCTCTTGTAGGCCCTCTTTCCTCCTCCTCCTCCTCCTCCTCCTCCTCTCAATTTTCCCTGTCTTCCTCGTGACTGTGTCCTCTGAAGGGAAGTGGAAACACAAATGGGCTGAGTCTGCCCTGTGGTTTCTCCTCTCATACTCCCCCACCCCCCACTCCCATTTCCCCTCTTCTTTGACTGCCTCTTCACATTCACACAGCAACTGTAATTTTCTTCATCTCCATTTCTTCCATGCTCTTTGCCTCAACTTTTCCTTTCCTGCAACAAAACCTCAACCGAACGCTGATTTCGCTGTTGCTCAAGTGTCAACACTGACCCCATGTGGCAAATTGGTGGAATTGCAACCCCAAACCAAACTGACCGTATACAGATTTTAGAGCGCTTGTTTGTTTTTTCCTCATGTTGATCTGTTCTTGCTTCATCAGAATGCCTCTGCACAAATCCAGTTCTGAAGATGGATCTAATGGTAAGAGTTCCTTCTTTTTTAGCATTTGCTTCTTTCTGGTGTTAAGATTGAAGGATTATAAGAGTGAGAAAATGTCATTTTCTATCACACAATGAATGATTGTAATGATAGAATTTTATGGATCTGCCCTTCAGGCAAATGGGACAAGAAGAAGAACAAGTCTTTTTGGCAGAATTTCCGAAAGTCACAACACAAACCAGTTGGACGTCAGACTTCCAAAGGTGTGTGTGTGTGTGTGTGTGTGTGTGTGTGTGTGTGTGTGTGTGTGTGTGTGTGTGTGTGTGTGCGCTCGTGCAGCTCAACCTTTTGTGACTGTGTTTGCCATTTGCATGCTTAATCTCCCCTCTGCACACTCCAGGGGATGATATAGGCTACGTCGCCAGTGAGATCACCATGAGCGACGAAGAGCGAATCCAGCTGATGATGATGGTCAAAGAGAAGATGATCACCATTGAGGAAGCTCTAGCCCGGGTAGGAAGCCGACGCGGACTCACCTGTCCGTCTCCTTTCCCCTCCCCCGGCCTGAGCCGCCACCCTTCAGCTCCAAGATCCCCTGACCTCCCCAGGATTAGCCTCCCTCAGCTGCCAACCTTAGTTCAAGCTTACTAAAACGACTCACTCTGACTAACACACACAAGGCCTGCCATTTTAACCCTTCATCGTCCTACACACACACTCACACACACACACATGCTTCAGGGGTCCGGGAATGTTCGGGTGTGTGTGGGTGTTGCTGGGCTTCTGGTTAGCGTCTCTTGGTGGCCCCATCTGCGGTGGTGGTGGTGGGGGTGGGGATGGGGGTGGTACGGCTGTGGTGCATTGTGGGTCTTCTGTCTCAGACATGGCGGATGATGACATTGGTTTCCTGAGCGTTTCCAATCCCTTTCTGGTGTTTTTGTTAATTTCTTTTCTTTTCTTTTCTTTTTCCTCATCTACTCCTCGGGTTTGCACGAGGCTGATGTTGATGAAGCTTGTCCACACACACACACACACACACACACACACACACACACACACACACACACACACACACACACACACACAGTGGTTGTCTAGCCTCCAGCTTGGTTGTGATCAGCATCTCACTCCAATCCCTGGTCGGCCTCTGTGGACAGTTGTTTGGCTTGTGTGTGTGTCCGTCCGTGTCAGCGTGGACCGTCCAGAGATGTAGTGGGATTATCTTTAATCTGTCTTTCTTTTCTTTATGCCGTCAATCTGGTGTTTCTGCTCAGAAAGGCAGATCTGAATCTGGTCACACAGACGTGTTAATGCGAGCGTTAAAACCATTCAGAAGGATTTACTGGCTAACGTCTTCACCACTACATCGCTGGTCTCGGTGTCTGTCCACGTGCACTGCCAGTGCGCGCCGTGCATTGCAGCAGTGGCGGCGTCCTAGGTGAGAGTGGGTGGCCCCCCCGTCCTGTTCCTCTGCCTTTCTAAACTCTTCTTCTCCACGTAGCTGAAGGAGTATGAGCTCAGCAGACAGTCCAGCAGTACTGACACTGCAGAGTGGACTGACGGACCTCTGGCCAGTCTAAACCAGTCCTCAAACTGCAACGTAAGTACACCCCCCACCCCCCCAAATCCCTCACTTTTCTCCCTTCCTTCCGCCTATCTCCTAACACCTCGACCACTCTCACCTCAATGTGACTGTTTTTTCCCAGAGTTGCAAAGGAGGGCAAGTGTTGCTGTTGCCTTTGTGTTTGAATCCCGGACTAGTTTCCTCTTTTTTTTTAAGATGCTTGAGAGAAGCAGATCCTCTGGTGCATCATGGGCCAGACGGGGTTCACTTTAAGTCCTTCATCATCCTGCAGTTTGAGAGAAACCCTGCAGATGAAAGCACCGACAGCATCGCCATGGCGAGCTTTTTCCTTTTTTTTTTTATTCCTCTTGTTGTGGAGCTGCGGCTCAAACAATCACATCCTGTTTTAGATCGGTTCTGACTGATGACAGTCGCTCGGCTCTCCGCCGCCTCGCGCGCGTGCACGTCGACGTCTCTGCTTCGAAGTTATGTAGGTCAGCGGGCGGCGCGCTGGTGACAGCGGCTTCTCATTAGCTCTCTACTGTACGGCCTCATACGGGAGTAGCTCATACAGTCTCTGACTGACCCACTTTTAAGCATCATCTTTGCAGGAAGTGAGTTTATCTAAACGCAACAATCCCCACTGCCCTGAAAATAACTGCCAGCACGTTTATGTTGCTGCTATTTTAAAACTTGCTGTGGTTTCCAGTCTAAACAGTAATATTGCTTCTGTTATTTATCAGCCTCTTGCATTTAATGGTCTCTGTATCAAAGTCAACAGAAGTTTGACTCTGAATCTCTGTTTCTGGGCCGTCTTGTGTGCACGTACAGCTGCCAGTCCTCAACATCAGTAATAATCAGCGACGGTTGTCAACAGCATAATTAACAGTGTGTGTGTGTGTGTGTGTGTGTGTGTGTGTGTGTGTGTTTGCACATGCTACATTGTGAGGTCCATAACTTGAGGACATTTTTGGCTCAGGTCCTCAACTGTTTGAAGGTTAGGACGTGGTTTTCAGGTTGGACACAGGTTCAGGTTAGATGGTTGGTGGTGCTGGGGGCTGGATGGTCTGCCGTGAGTCCTCACAAAGATAGAAGTACAAGAGTGAGTGAGCCGGTCTTTGCTCTGGAGGCATCGGAGCTGGAGGCAGGCGGGAAACGAGAGGGGAAAATCCAGGCCCGGCACTCACCCCAAGGACACTTAGGAAAGGGGCTGGTGGTGGTGGTGGTGGTGGTGGTGGTGGTGGGGGCCCGAGGGGGAGCCCCAAGTTCCTCTGCTGGTGTCACACACTGGCCCCCTCACATCCAGGGAAGCGAATTAGGTCATTTCTAAATCCAGATCGTGAAAACTTGCATGCAGCTGTAATCTATATTCAGACCTGTGAATATACAGCGCACGGTTGTCACGCAAAGGTCCGCAGTGTCCCGTCTGCTGCCGTCCACCCCAGGCGATCAGAGGACACATTCCAGCAGTGGCCCTTAATGATGTGGGGGCCAAGACTGGCTCAGAGGGGCTCAAATACTGGGATTGTTCTCCGTGCACAACACGCCTTTTCTCTGCTCCCAAGCAGTCCCTCATTTTTCAGAGCTGATTTCACTAACGGGCTGCAGCTCTGCCAGCATGCACGCCGGGCCAGATCTTATTTTGGATCGCGCGTCTGTGAGAAAGCGTTCATCACCGTGTGGATTTCTGAAGCCCACAATTCCAGCTTCATGCAGAAGCCGCGCTACCCCACTGATCCCAATAAGGTGGTAAGTTTGAGCTGCCTGTTTTTGAGACGCTCCTTGGATTTACAGATGCTCGGTTTGCCTCGACTGTTTGAAAGTTTTAGGTGCATTTGTGCTGAAAATGGCAGCTCAGTCTGTGGAATAGTTGTTTTTAACATCCTTTTAGCCTCTTTCCGACTTCCCCACCCCCCACTTATCTGGTCGTTTGCCCAGGACGGGGTCAGGACAGGCATCGCTGTCAGCCCTGCTTCCCAGTTGTTCTTCACACTCCATCAGTAATGCTTCAGTCAGATGTGGCGGGTTCCAGGCAGCTTTTGTGGTCTCCTCTTGCCTGAGTGGTTCTGCTGCCTCAGCCCTCCCCAACACCGATTTCTTCTGACGCTACTATTCAATTTAACACACTCAAACGTTCTCCAGAGCAAATGGAAAGTGGAGTTCGCCCTCGTAGCTAGATCTGTGTGGTTTCAGTCGGGGGATTGTCGGGGATTGGGGCCGGGGGGGCACTCCATTAATTTGTTTTCTGTTAGTTGCTCGGTGGCGTCACGGACCTTCTGGACAGCGTCAAACATGTGAAAATCCGAGCAGGCTGCCGCTGCTAACATGGAGCGAGTTCTTCTCGTTAGCTCAGATCCGGAGGGAACGGCGGTGTTTTTGCCAGAGGCAGAGAGCCAGGCTGCAGGACCGCTGGCTCCAGGTCTCTGTGTGTGCACCCGTGTGTGTCATCCTCAACTGGGGAAGTGGCCGCTGAAGTCCTGTTGCCTTGGAGACCAGCAGCAAATAGAAACAAGCGGAGTTAGTGGACCTCAGCTAGATGTTCTCTGCCAGAGCAGAACAAGCAGTTTTTCGCATGTGTTTGGAGCAGGACGCTACCATGACCTCTGCTGACTCATCATGCAGTTTATCAATACCAAACACTCATCGTGATCATTCATCTCATTTGTGTTACCATTCTTCCAAAGCCTAATTTCTACTGCACTAACTTTTAATCCCTCATAAACAACGTTGTTCTTTTTAAAAGTGTCTTAAATCTAAAATAATGACTTGCTGTCTTGCCGTTTTATTTTGTCTCTAGCTCATTTAGTGAAACGCCTGCTGCTGAAGCCCCTCACGGCTCCCCCGTCTCTGCTTTCTTTCTTCCAGTCACGTGAACAGTCAGATGACGAACAGTCTGAGGACTCCGTCAAGTTCAGGCGGCTCCACAAGCTGGTCAACTCCACACGCCGGGTCAAGAAGAAGCTCATCAAGGTGGAAGAGAGCAAAAAGCATGCTTCCGAAGGTTTGTAGCTCGGCGCCTTGGTGGGATTACAGGCGCAGCAGCCATCGCTGAGGGCGTCCTGACCGCAGGGTCCTCAGGGGGCTCCTGTTATTACCTTCTTGTTCTTCTTTTTTAGACTTCCTGAGTTTGGAGGCTCTGCCCACCTGTGAGGACAGCACAGCTCTATACACAGGGGTTTTAAAGAAGCTCCCTCTGGCCCAGGAGGCCTCCTTGTCCTCCCTCACCCAGGATCAGCTCTCTCTGGACGGAGACACGGACAGCCTGACCAACTCCCCTTCCTCCAGCAGCCTGGACACCTGGTCCGGCCACAAACTGGTCAAAACTTTCAGCAAGTCTTCCAGCACCCACGGACTGATCCGCCCCCCAAGGAGACCCCCAGTGGGCTCCGGGGGCCTGGGGAGCTCCATCTCGGGTGTGGGAGGCAGTGGCTCCTCCTTCTCGGAGCTGGACGGCTGTGGATTGGATGACGAAGGCAAGCTGTCGCGCTCCACAACTGACGGCGAGATGCGGAGGGCCCTGAGCTCCATCTCACACGGGGTAAGTAACAAGGAAGCTCTGTATGCCTATTACGGACTGACCAAACCTCGACCCAAGCCCCACGCCCAGTCCCGTCTCCTCATATCCCTGGATGACGGCCCCCAAGGCAGCCCCAGACACCAAGCTGCCAGCCGGCATCATGGCAGCTGGACGCACAGGAAGCCTGACCCCAACTATGCTTACTCCACTAAGCACCTACTGTATCAACGCTCGCGCACCGCCAAGACCCCCCTCTCCCCTCTGCCTGTCGGCCCTTCCTCCCCCGCACGCTGCGATGTTGCCAAAACCAAAGGTTTTGGCGGCGTGAGGGGCGGCTGGGCGTTCCCCTCGCGCAGGCTGCGCGGTCGAACAGCAGTCAGCGAGCTGAACATCACCTATGTGGTAGAGCGGAGTCTGTACGGTCACCTCAACTGGGCGCAGCTGGTCCGCCCGGTCACCCTCAGCCGCGCCGAGCGCCGCTGTCTGTTGGAGGAAGATCGCGAGGCGGACAGGAAGTGGGCGGCCAGCGTGGACCGCTGCACCAAGCGCGTGCTGTTGCGCATCCAGCAGAAGTCTGTGAGTTTAGACCCCGGGCTTCCAGTGGGCCGCCTCGTGTGGACGGGACTCGGTGCTTCAAAGTTACAGAATAGCTCAGAGGGGAAAGGTCAGCGTTGCACACACACCAGACACACACGCCTGTTCCACTTCTGCACAAGAAAGGCTCCTCCTCCTTAATCCAGCTGTTCACTTGTGCTGGAAGAGCCCACCAGCTTCTGTGTCTGTCACAGACCACGGTGCCCCTCTCAGGAGGCCAGCCTCAGACCACGGTGCCCCTCTCAGGAGGCCAGCCTCAGGGGCCTTCAAATGAACGCCTCTGGCTCCAAAGCCTTGTTATCTCAGATGAGAATGCGGGGATTTTAGATCATAGAATGCACCTCTGAGCTAGCATAGCTTTTAGAAATGCCTTTTGCTGATGTCACCACCCCATGAGATGCACCCAGACACAGCACCCCCATCCTTTCAGATGTGTTCAGGGGCCTCATATAACTGAATCGATCACCTATATTAGCCAAAAAGTGCATCCAGGAGAGTTAGCGTTAATAGCATCAGAGGACTACATCAGCTAAAATAGCATCCAGTCCTAAATGAAAACACTATTAGAACATGTGTGGGTTGTGGTGGAGCTGTTCTGCAGCTTTGAGGGCACCCGAGTCCCATCGTGTTCTAGTGACGTCACCGGAGGTCGTTCTCATCCAGAAAACTGATTCCACTTTTTCTGTTGTAGCTTTTTTTTTTGCCTTCTTTTTTTTTTTTTTTTTTTTTGGCCTGTACCTTGATAGCGGCAGATGTGTCTTTATTTTGCTGTATTTATGGTTGAGAAATGTATTTTTGTTCTCTGGCTGCATGTCCATTCCACCAGATGTTGCCATGATGTTCAGAGTTCTGTTGGGACATCCTTTTCTTTCTACAAACCTTAAGTGGGAAGTTGTGATGTGGACTGCAGCTGTGGACATCTAAACGAAAAAAACAACAAAAACAAACCCACCCTGGCGTTTTTGTGGGTTTTTAACTCAAAAAAGATAAAAACGATAGCCTATGAATTTAAGAATAAATGTGGTTGACGGCTCCCCTTCAGCTTTTTGGATGCATGTCTGTCTATGTGTTTGTGTGTGATCTGCTGCCGAGCAGAACCGGCCCAATAAAAGCATCCTGGGTCCCTCCCCCACCCCACATGTGTCTGCCCTCTTGTCGTTTTCCTGGGCCCAGATCATGTCATCACCCTCAGCACAAATGTTGAGGGCCCTCGTGTGTGTTGAGCGCAGGCCCTAACTCTCGATGTAAAGCTCAGCCTCACATCACGTCTGTCAGCTGTCCACAGTCCCATATGACATCATGCCCCCGCTCACAAGCCCATCTCCATGAGTCACTGGTTGCCGTGTTGTTGCCAAGCATGAATCATCGCGAGTCGACGCTCGCTGGGTGTGGATGATTTTTCACTTCACCGTCACTGATTTGTGAATGTGTTTTGCCCCCCATTCCCGCCCCCCCCGCAGAGAACCTGCAGCTTCGGAGGCTTCGACCTGACCAACCGCTCCCTCCATGTGGTCAACAGCGGTACCGAAGCCGACGTGAGTGCACGGCTTGCAGAGGCTCCGACGGGCCCGCCCGGGACCCTCCTGTCACACCGACTCACATCTGTTTCTCTTCTCTCTGGCCTCCTTCTCATGACAGACCAGAGAACAAGAGCCCATTTACAGGGAGGTGGTCAAATCCCCGACTACGTCTCGCATCTCCCTGGGGAAGAAGGTCAAGTCGGTCAAGGAGACCATGAGGAAGCGCATGTCGAAGAAGTACAGCAGCTCCTTCTCTGAGCAGGTTTGACAGAGAGCTTTATACGTGACAAATAGACCCAAAAAATCAAAATCATCGATGCTAATTCAGCTGTGGCTGGATTCCATCTGTGTAGAGGCTTCAGTGGATCCTCGTGCTAATGCTTTCAAGTGTTGGAGTGGAGGAAGAAAAGCCTCCATGTTCTGCAAACATTTAGAGGATGTTTTTCAGAATAAGCTGCAGATTCTGTCCACAGGCTGCAAGTGGGCGGCAATATTTGTGTTAGTAACAGAATAAACACAGAGAGCTGAACCACACACACATACACACTCACACAGGCAGATTTGGATCTCTCTCTGCTCACCCTGGGTACAGTTTGAAGTGTGTGATGCAAGTCTCCCCAAGGCTAGCTCTTAAGGAATGGAGACTTGGACTCTCAGAGCACACAATGGTTGTCTCATCTGCCGTGGCCTCATTTTTCTGTGCTTCCTCTGCCTCTGCTTGCACACTGCCACAGCGCGATGCTGCCCTGCAGAACGTCTCGTTATTGCGCAGTTGAACATCTGTCTGTCATGGTGCTTTCAACGCCATGACCCACTTATCCTGGCATGAGTCACTGAGCCTCGGCCTAGGAAAAGCAAAGTTCTAATAAGGGAGAAAACAAATTGGCTCTAGAGGTCGTCATTTTATAGCCTGCACCGCCATCTAGTGGATGACACGAACATGATTTACATGACTGTAAATTTGGATTCTCTTTTCTGAGCCTGTGCTTTTAAGATGTGCAGTGGAGAGGGCAGCTCACATACTGCCTAGATTTACATCAAAAGACTTCCTTAATTTTTCCATCATTTATGCCTTTAACTATTTCTCCACTCCTGTCTTTGTGATGTAGTCCAGTCCTGATGGAGCGCCTGGTTCCCCTCAGTCCCCCCAGCCTGACATGGACTCTCTGGAGAAGCCAAAGCTCAAGGCTGGAGGCTCTGTGGAAAGTCTACGTAGTTCTCTCAGCGGACAGAGTTCAATGAGTAGGAACTGTTTTTTGCAAACGTGGCATATATTCTTTGCAGCATGAACTAATAACTAACTAACTGTATTTTGAAAATGGAACACCTTTTTCTAGTATGCGTGTCAGCTTCTAGTATGAAGTGGGCTTTGCTGCTTACTGTCTGTTTTGGCATTAGCGTTAGCTTTAGCATTGTGTGAGAAGTGCCACCGCAGTTTAAATAGCTGTCTGTGGAGCTTCGGTGTTGTGGAGCATGCACAGGCAGCCAAACAGGAGGTAATGATTAGGTGGGAAGTCTTTCCACACCGCTTGCTGTGAGACATCAATGATTTAAGCTGCTTTCATCAGACCCAGACAGCTCAGCAGCAAAGTGTTTGTGATGCGCGTGTTTAGGACCCACATTAAGTTTTATGTCCACCAGGAACACAAATGTTGTGTATTGTTGGATTAATGATAAAGTAAAGGATTCACAGGCAGCCACACTGAAGAGTTTTCTGTCTCCTCTCTCTGTGTGTGACCAGGCGGTCAGACGGTGAGCACCACTGACTCATCAGCCAGTAACAGAGAGAGCGTGAAGTCTGAGGACGGTGACGATGAAGAGCCACCTTACAGAGGACCGTTCTGCGGCCGTGCACGGGTCCACACAGACTTCACCCCCAGTCCGTACGACACGGACTCCCTCAAGCTCAAGGTCAGTTCTCAGAGATGGAAAGGTCACGCGGCGCTTTTAAAACCCTCTTTTTTTTGACCACGGTGTGATTTTTTGATTTTTGATTTTTTTTCCCTCCAGCATGGCGACGTGATCGACATCATCAGTAAGCCGCCAATGGGAACGTGGATGGGACTGCTGAACAACAAAGTGGGTACTTTTAAGTTCATCTACGTGGACGTGTTGAGCGAAGAGGAGGAGAAGCCGAAGAGGCCGGTGAGGAGGCGGAGGAAGGGCCGACCGCCCAAACCCACATCGGTGGAGGAGCTGCTGGACCGACTCAACCTCAAGGTGGCTTATTACAGTAAATTATCAGACAAATCCACCCATCTCACACCCAGAACCAAAGCAGACCAAACATAAATGAAAGGAGGTTTTGGCTGGATGCTCAGCTCGCAGACGAGCAGAGATAAATATAATGTAGCTAATTACAGGCTGCTTCAAGCCTGTTTGATCTGGCACCTTAACATTAACACCCACACTCTCACAACCCCACCTCACCAACTAAAGCATGCCTTTCTTCAGAGCCCACACAGAGCTGTGGGCCTCGCGTCATCTCCTCCCACTCAGGTGGCCTCACGCCCCCAAATAAAGAAAAGAAAAGAGTCGCTATCGCCTGTTTTTACCTCTGCCAGGCACCTTAACCAGGCGACCGACTAGATCCTTGCAGAAGTTGTTAATGTGGATGTTGCAAGGGCATCAGAACATCCCATATTTGGCACTGGGCAGCTGAGACTAAACACAAAGAAGGCGTTTTAGTTTCCAGGTTAAAGCCAGGATTAGCTTCTCTGTAGCGTTGAAGTGTTTGGATTCGGAGCGTCTTACATGGTTTTTAAGCGTTCTGAAAGACAAAGGATGCTGTGAGGGAGAAGTGATGGCTGCCTGTGTTTGTGTACGTCTGTGCTCCTTTGTTTAGTCCAGCATCATCCAGCAGAAAGAGCACAGACGCAAGGTTCTGCTCTCTGGACTCAGCCAGCACATGAGATCACTGGAGACGTATGGACAACGTGCCAGCTCGGCTAAATTAGCCCTAAGTGGTTCAGCTGTGCTTTAAAATCTACAACGCTCTCGTGGAAATTAGATGTATGACCCTAATGTGACCTGCAGCCATGTTTATTAGGCTTTTTTTATTTTTATTTCTTCATTTAAAGTGAATTTTGGAGGTTTTTTGGCTCAGTTCTTTTCTCAGTCGTGGCGTTTCTTTCACCCAGGAGCACATGCCGACGTTCTTGTTCAATGGCTACGAGGACCTGGACACGTTCAAGTTGCTGGAGGAGGAGGACCTGGATGAGCTGAACATCAAGGACCCCCAGCACAGGGCCGTGCTGCTCACCGCCGTAGAGCTGCTGCAGGAGTACGACAGTAAGTGGAAGAGCTCCAGTCTAAATATGGAGGAATGCAGGAACGGTTAGCCCCGACGCTAACAGAACCGTAACTGACATGGTCTCTAGGCAGCAGCGACCCAGAGCGCCTGTCAGGCTCCCAGGAGAAGCTGCTGTCTGAGGGGCGGGGCCTGGTCGGGGACTCCCCACGAGACTCCGGATGCTACGAGAGCAACGAGAACCTGGAGAACGGTAATGACAGGTTCACACCATTACCCACAACCCCGTGGGAATTACCCTCATAAAGCACCTCCCCACCACCACCACAACCACCTTTTCCCCAACTCTTCTCTCATCACTTGCATCTCCTCCGTCATCTCACTCCTCTGGACCAGCCAATCGAAAGCTTCACCTTCCCCTGCCGGAGAACCTCCGCCTTTCCCCCCTCCAGCATGGGTGGAAGCTCTTTTCACCAGTAGGCTGTGTTGCTCTCCTGTCCTTCCTCTTCCTTCTCCATTCTTTCCATCTTGTAGGCAGTCTGTACCGTCCCGTTGTAGCCGAGAGGGAGCCAGACCCAAGAGCGCTAAGCCTAGCCCCACCCACAATGCTCTGCGCACAGAGGGGGGGTGGGGGCTCCCCAGTGCAGACAAGTGTTCTGATGAGAGCAAGCTCGCTTCCCAGTCACGGACTCAGATTCCCAGTTCTTCCAGCAGGGGAGGCGAGGCTGACAGGAGGATGTCTCCAGGATGAGTTTGGGCCCAGACTTTAGCCTGTTCTTCTTATCTGTCTGTAATGTGTCAGGTTGCAGCTCAGAGGCTGCTGCCATCACAGATTTGAACTTGTCACTTTTCATTGTTCATCCTGAACATTTTGCACACCCAGAAGTTAAACACTATGTGCCTAAAAAAGATGCAGATAAAGGATATTTTTAATTGTAGTGCATAGATTGTAAGAGTTTGCTGAGGTCCGGTTGGAGTTTTGTGGCTCGCGCTGCTGCATTAGCCTGTTCTCTCCCTCCTTTCCTTCCTCCTTTCTCTCTCTCTCTCCCTCTCTCTCTCTCTCTCTCTCTCTCTCTCTCTCCCTCCCCCTCCCTCTCTCTCTCTCTGTAGCAGCTCATTAACGTTGGCTTTCCTGCTGTGACGCGTCTGTCTGTGTCATTCAGGTTCAACAGCTAAAATGTGCAAACTGCCACAGTTCCAATTCCTGGAATAAAAACCACTTCTTCAAAGCATAAAAAAAGAAAACCAACTGCTGACTGCTTTATTTTTGTTTTGCCTTTTATTTCTCTGTTTCCTGCCGTTAACGCTTCTGTAACACGATGCAGTTTCAGGGTTCCACCGCTGTTGAGGAGCCTTTCACGCTCACAGCATCCTCATTCCATCAGAATTCAGACAGGTGCTGAGACCAACCGTGTGAGAGGTGCTTTCATGGTCTGGTCTGAGCTGTAGAACCCTGAATCTGCTGCAGGCGTCTGCTAAAAAGTACATGTCTGACTTTTCTTCAGTTTTCATCCATTTCCAGTGTAAATGGGATGTTTTGACAGTTTCAAATTCTATCCAAAAATCGACATACAAAAGCATCATTTGGTATCAGTGAAATTCTGAGGGCCCCGTTTAGGGTCGCAGAAACGTCTCCTGTATAATTAGGATTAATATCTCCACAACTGTCAAATCATTCCTTTGCAATAATCGGCCAGAGCGAACCGCTCAACTTCCAACCCTTTCCGGGAACCGCTTTCATGGCGTCCCATCTGTCGCACTTCTTCCTGTCAACTGCTTGGCGAGCCACGCTCGGTGGCGCCCATCCATTTCATCCATCCCTTCTGTTATGTAAGCCAGAGCATCCAGGGTAAGTCGCTTCAGCCTTCTTCTTCTCTCCCCCTCACGTTTCTGCTCTGTTTAGATGCCTTTATTTGCGATGGTTGCTATGACGAATCCCGCCAGTTTTGGTGAGAGAGATCGTATTGTATCTGACTGATACTCGACCCCGCCCTCCTCGTTCTCTCCGGCCTGATCTGGTTCATAGCTAAGCTGTGGATCATTTCACTGATTTCCTCACTGCTTTGCTTGGGCGGCGTTCGTTAAAGTGATGTGAAAACGCTTCTTAGTTGTAGATCCTTGTTCTAGATGCAACAATCTGCATTAAATATAGCATTTAAAGGGAATTAACGTCGATTAAAAAGCCAAAATGTGGATGTGCTTGAAGGTCTGCATACAGCTAAGGGAAGAACAATGTTTTCATTTTGCAGGAAAGAGCAGGAAAACATGCCGCTGCAGTCGCTCCCCCGCCGGCCTCCAGTCTCCAGACTACCCCACCCTGCCCATGACCCTTTCAACTGAGGCTCTACAGAACAACCAGAAGAGCCAACGCACCAAGTTCTCCAAAAGCTTCTTCCTCAAACCCTCCCTAAAGGGCTTCAGCCTGCGGGGGCTGAGAAAAGCCCACGTACGGCTCCCCATCTCAGTCAGCCGCAGCTGTGAGGACCTGGACGGGCCCCCGCAGCCCACCAGGAACTGGAAGCGCTCCCACTCTCTGGGCGATCTGCACTGGGAGCAGAACGTGGAGCAGAGGGACCTGGGAGTGGAGCTTAACCTTAACAAAGAAGGACCCAAATCAGGCCAGAGCAGCCCCACCAAGATCGGAAAACTCGAGTTTCCTTCAGCTCAGAATGGAGCACTGAGTCCAAAGGGGAGGGGGGCCAGACCCGCCGTGCCATCCCAGCTACCTCTCCTCCACACCTGCCGCACCCAGTCCTCCAAACCTCCAGAGCTTCTCTCCAGTCCCACTCCAAGTCCTCCAGAGGCTACTGGGAGTGGGGAGAGGGCCATCCGGACCCACCCAAAAAAGCCTCCGGTCCCCCCTCCAGTCCCAGCGAAGAAGTCCAAAGAACGACTCGCCAACGGCTTGAGGCACCCGCCTCTCTCCCTGCCCTCCTCGCCGTCTCCCACCCCCTCCCCCACTCACTCTTTTGCCCGTTCTCACCCCAGCAGCCCCGTCGTCCGCAGTCCCAGCCCGAGTGCCCCCGTCCTGCCTGCCAAGAACCCAGGCACCCCAGCCAGCCCCAGCGCTGCCTCGCCCGTCTCTTCAGTGGGCGAGGACTCGGGCTCCGCTCCACCCGCTCCCCCGCCCTGGCTGTCCGACCTGGGGGGCAAAGTATCCGTTTCGAGGAAGGCTTCCCACAGCAAGATGAGCCTGGACCTGCTCACCCTGGTGGAGCAGCGGCTGGAGGCCGAAGGCATCGACCTCACAGAGGAGCCGTACTCCGACAAGGTCAGCAGATCATCATTCATGGAGATACAGACGCTGTCACACACACACACACACACACACACACACACATGCATGCACGCATGATACGGAATGTTCAAAAGCTTGCAAAAATGCTAAAATTTGACAAAATAGTAATTTTCCCCAGCCCCCCCAAAAAATAAAGCAAGTCAAATACATGCAGAAATTGTGTAGAATGAATGTGTAGAATGAAAATATGAATGTAGAATGCAAAACTATACGCAGTATAAATACCTAACTGAGCGTCATCCTTAATGTGAAACTGTGGCTATCCTCCAGCTCAGGCCAGGGCTGGGCTGGCGTCAGGCTCCTTCACTTCATAACAACGTGCTCAAATGAACTCCGAGTTACCATCAGCAGAATGCATTTAAGTCTAAAAATAGTGTCTAATAAGAGTCTAAGGTTTATGTGTAGTGTTTTTTTGTGTGCTAGCACGTTCGTGTCGGCGTACGTGTGCGCCGCGCTCTGATGTGGTTCAGATTATTACGTTTACGGGCTGAATCTCACTGGAGGCAGACGGGCTCGTAAAAGCCTCTGCCACTCATCAGAGCCCAGACGGGGCCCCCTTCCACAAGCGAAGCCCCCCCCCCTCCCGCCAGACTGGTTAAAAAAAAGAAGAAAAACAGGGCTCGTGAGACGAGGTGAGAAACGGCGTGTTTGACCGCAGCTGCCTTCCCACTGGAATCCTTTTTAAAGCTGTTCTAAGTGAAGACACTTTAAAAGTGTTGGAATAGTTCACTGGCTGCTGAAATGGAGGAGAAAGAGACCAAAATGTTGATTGTTATGCTTTCATTCATGAATAATCACCTGGCATTAAGAGTCCTGTTTCCTTTGCTCTGAAATGAGTCTTTTCTAACCAAAGATCTTTCACAACCTATCAGGGAACGCATGGTTTTAGTTCAGAAGCAAGAACAGAACAAGAAAGTTACTATTGAACACCACCGAAGAAGAGGAGATGAGATTAGCTTGACTCGTGAAGCAAAATGGCTCAAACCCCAAAAACCAAATACACAGACTAACAAAAAGAACTCATCCAGATCAAACCAGGAGGAGGTAGAGCTGTGGCAGCTAACGCGTCCTCTCCGCTCTCTGCAGCACGGCCGCTGTGGGATCCCTCAGCCGCTGGTGCAGCGTTACTCCGAGGACCTGGAGCAGCCGGTGAAGGACGTGGCCTCCAGCATGGACCAGCTCCGAGTCCGAGAGCTCCGCAAACAACACAGAATGGCTGTAAGAGGACTCTGTTCAGGCTTCTGTTGACGGCAGTGAAGGAAATCCCCAGCATTTCCCTTCACGCGTGAATCTGCTCTTTGAAAATATTCCACCATTTGCTCTTTTTAAGTCGTGTTTGTCTGTGGCTCAGATCCCGTCTGGAGGCTTGACAGAGCTGTGCAGGAGGCCTCAGCCCTCCGGTAACATCAGCAGCGTCTCTGATTGGCTGACCTCCATCGGCCTGCCCATGTACGCCTCGTCCCTGGCGGCGGCTGGCGTCGACACGCTGGGTCGCCTCTCCTCGCTCACGGAGAGCGGCGCGCGGGAAGCCGGGGTGCGAGACGAGAGGCACCTGCGGCGGCTGGTCGGCGAGGCCCGATCGGTCGGCACAGAGCGAGTGGGGCTGTCCTCCTAACCGCCCCAAGGTCGCTGGTCCCGGTTGGATGTTTACGGCGTGGAAGAAGAGCAGAGACAAGATCTCCACTGCCTCTTTTAGGAGCCGGAGCCTGCAGATGCACCACTTCTGCCCCCAGAGTCTTAAAGCAAAGACGTGAAGGAAGCCTGCACACTCTTTTCTAGCACAGATGTTTGCTTTTCTTTCGTAAATCCAGAGAAGATGGTTTACGTACTGCTTATTTCATACGTGCTTTAGTTGAAATGTTGGTGGAAGAAGGCAACACAACCTACAGCAGCAGGTGTGAGCGCGTCGCTTCTGATCTAAGCTGCGTTTTTTTCTGTCGGCAGCAGAATCCTCAACATCTGGACTTTTAATCAGTAAACACAGATGTTTGGCTGTTAGTGTATCGCATTTCTGTATCATAGCATATCATATCTGACTTTTTAAAGGACTTATAAGTTAAGATTTGTGTTTGCCTTTCGAATGTCGCAGCCGCTTCTCAAGGCTGCTGATTTCAGTTTTGGCTCAGACGGGAAACAAGCTGAGGTCATTTCTACATATTTCATATTTCTGTGTTTTTCTCATTCTTCTGACCTGAAAGCTCCAATTAATTGCCGTCAGCTTTCAGAGCAACAACACTTTCCCTGTGTTAACAAGCACACATACAGTTGCCTTAAAAAAACAGACTTAAAAGAAAAAAGATATGTGTGTGACGTGTTGTGGTTCATACACCTCCGTCACAACATGGAGATCTGCCCAAAACACGCCAACAGCCAAGGTCAGTCATGCCCCTTTCACACGTGCACTGCAGTTTATCAGGATTCTATTTTTCATACAAATGTCTCCATTTTTGCTCTGAATTTTAACCCCACTGGTTGTGAGACGAGCCTGGTGTGTGAATACAGCAGGAACACCCCTGCAGCAGTGCTCCATGCATCTGTGCACGTAAGAACGTGTGCAACTAGCAGAGGGAGAAAACAGACAGATGTGGAGACGCTCGAGTGCATGTGTGAAAGCAGCTTTTGGAAGCAAAAAAAAAAAAGCCTCGTGCTCATTTTCTACACGCAGTATTTCACTAAAGATGTGAAGAGTCATTTTTTCCCAGTGGACGTTTAAGGGAGAAGTTAATGCCTTTTTTCCTCTTAAATCAAAGCGGAGCTCGGAGGAACCTGAGGGTCAAAGTCAAGAGCTTTTAGCTCTGAACGAAAATACTGACACTGTAAATGCACTTTAGAGAGCAACCTTCGCTGTTTTATAGATGAAATTGGCTACATTTAATTGACGGGTCCATAAACGGACACATTTGTTGTCTCATGCCGCCTGTTGTTTAGCGTTAGAGTTCCCAATGCCAAGTTTGTTGACGGGTTAACATCTTTCAGTGATTCATTTTTACTTTTTTTAAAAAATTCTTGATTACATATATGAAATGCTTAGCAGGAGTTGCACATTCTATATATGTAGTTGATATTTAAATAACTTATTTTTGCCTTTTTTTTTTCATATCGACTGTAATTAGCTGTATTATACGAAGAGCAATACCTTCCTGCATAAAGAATGTGGCTCCAGCCAGCGAGGAGCTACAGGAGGGATTGTAAAATATATGTACAAATAATTTTATTTGCTTTTCATCTACTTAATATTGTCCATACAGATTTGCCTGTGTATTGAAACAAAAAAGTAATGTCCATAGCCATTTACATCCTGAAATATAATTAAAAAAAAAAAGTTTTCTTGCCTACTTTAACGATGTGTCTTGTGTTCAGAATAAAAGCACCAGTTCACAAAGTCACGGCGGCTGACTGTTGCCGTATTGTGGCTAATTTTGAAGTTTTAGTATTTGAATGCGAAAAAAAAAGAATACCACAAGATTTAATTAAAATCAACAGCGCCTGTCCATGTTGTTATTAATGTTTCAGGGTTTAGTTCAGATTCAGGTTTTAAAAAGCAGTAAACTTGTCTATTTATGTCTGATTGTTTTAGAAAAGCGACCCAGACCGCGTTTGGCCGACTCAAGGCAGAGGTGAAGAATTTCCTCTGAACCGCAACAATAATCATAGTAAAAAACCGCAGCTGTGTGTGTGTGTGTGTGAGAGAGAGAGAGAGAGCGAACTGCTGGAGGGTATTTTCACCTCACTCAGCGGAAGTCGGGCTATCGTTCACATCATCGTTCTGTCCACGGCTGCAACTTCTGGTCCAATTCTGAATCTTTCAGAGGGGAGGAAGAGGCCGAAGCCTCCTCTACCTCACCGCCCTGAGCCCGCTCCCACTGCAGTGTTTAGACTGAAACTAGTAAAAATATTCCTCCCGTCTGCTTCAGAGAGTATGTCCCAGTAAATGATGCTTATCTTGTTTTGCTTTTTGTTTTATTTTTAACATGGTTGGTTCAGAGCTTTAGTTTCCAAAATAAAGGACTCCAAAACAGGAAGTTGCAACATAAATTAAGTCAGTTTTAGTCTTAAGAAGTTAAAGATGGCGAACCTGACCTAAGGACACTCTCACCACATTTCTTTGATTTGAAATTCAAAGCTACAGTACGTGGTCCAGATTTCTACCGTGGATTTTTGTCCACACTGCTGCACATCCTGATCTGAATTCAAACCAAATCTTCCTCTCTACTGTTAGTATTTCGCTCCTCTTGCAGTTATGGATTGTGAGCTGCCTGTTTCTGGGGCTGAAGAGGCCCCATATTCTCTTTTGCTTTTTGAAATTTGTAAAAGGCCTAAAGGTTGGTCCGTTTGAACGTCTGACGCTTTAATCCCCTCTAATCAGACGCGGCAGGCTGCGGACAGACTCTCCTCCTTGCCAGTGAATGCCAAATGCTGACGTTAGCTCCCTGATTCTGAGCAACAGTTTAATGAGGGCTAACATCCGAGCAGCTTCAGCTGACCTCCGGCTGCTCGAGGAAACACTGAGGAGCCTGATGGGAAGCAGGAGGCTCTGATTACGCAGCAGGAATCCGATTAATCAGATCACATGATGTCAAACATTTCCGCTTTCTCCTCTCTTCAGAACTCCAAACAGCTGCCAAAGTTTGGTTTAAAGCCAATGTTTAGCAGATCTGTGGGACATGAACACACGATTTAAGGGATTCTACTTGCTTATTTCCATAACTTGGACACATAATTAAGATCACTTCCACTTAGTTTACAAAATGCTCTTCAGACTCAGCTACAGGTTTTTCAACACTAACTAAATTTATATATTAAAATTAATAATAATAATAATATAATTTAATATTTCATGTTAAAAGGTCATTTAGGAGTTTTCATAAGCTCCACAGCAAATAAAGAGCAGCAGTAAAACAAAACATCTGCTCCCGAAAGCATGAACCAGCATCATAAAACTCTTTACATGAGTCTGAAACATTTCATTGTGAAACATTTAGTCTTTTGTGTGCTTCAGTACACACACCGAGCCGCATGTGTAAAGCTGATTTAGCTCCCATAGCAACATGGTTCTTAACGTGTCACCTGCCTGTGGGAGGGACGCAGGTGACTGACCTGCAGCAAATAAACAGGACCCTCTTCTATTAACGTTTGAACTTGTTTTTGCGTCAGCTGGGACCTCTGTGGGCGTCACCTGTGAAAGTATATGTGCACAGAAGGTGTCCTCCAGGTGTGTTTGTCCTGCCCCCTAACTATAGGTGCAGTGTAATGACGTTGGCTTCCTGTCTTCTACCTTGTTTCAACCAATGAACGCCTGAGCTCATCCCGAACAGTAGGTGTCGCTGTTTTACGCGCCTGAGGCCGAACGCCAACTCTCGAGTGAGCTGGAACTTTTTCCCTCCTTCCACGCTCAGTAATCTGACACCCAAACACAGGACTCTGCAGCAGGAGGCTGAACCCTTAACTCGGCTTTTGGAACGGAAGGAAAGAGCAGTCAGCCGACGTGCGCAGGCGAGCAGGATCGAGAGACAGCGAACGCGGCTGTGCGCAAAAAACTACTCCGTGGCGGAGGTGTCGGAGCGCAGCTGCGTCGGAGCGTCTCCGTCCGCCTTCCAATGATCCCAGAGAGACAAGTTTCACTTTTCTCAGGCGGATGGGTGACTTTCCACGGCGCTTTGTGAGGAGTAGATGATGAAGAATTTCAGCGGCAGTCCCCTTCACTGCAACAACCAGATCCAGAATCACATCCGAGAGCGAAACAACAGAAAGAGCAGCATTCTTTCTGCGCTGCCGCTGCGACTTTCTCTGCGAGGCTATGGTTTCTGCATGGCTGCACTCTTCTTCTTCTGCTTCGGCTCTCTCTTTTACCAGCTGAACGGAGGACCCCCCAGGATCTTGCTGGACATCCGACAGTATCTCGGTAAGAACTTCACTTATCTCCGCAAAGTCAGGGAAAACTTGGATTCCAGCTGTGATCAGAGGCCAAAACTCACACGTAAGCTAATGAGGCTCCTCATTCACAGCTGAATGGGGCCACAACGGCCCCTCCCGTCCCCGCTCACCTCACACCTTTCCTCGTCATCTGCTGCTTGCGTTAAAGTGTCTGAAACGCAAGTGGGATTCAGGTGTGACTTGTTTCACGGGCCGTTTTGTGACAACTTAGGTTGATGAGCTGCTAAAGTTGTCACAGCCCCCCGGTCGCGCCAGAGGCGCAGCTCTTTACGCGCATTTGGCACGGGTGAAACAAGGCGCAGCAGTGTTCACACGGCTGAATGTCTGCTGGTGTTTCCACAGCGACCTCAGCCTGACGGTTCTGTACCTGATAAGGTCAAAAGGACGCGGGTGTGAAGCTGAGAGCTTGTTTCTATTGAGTTGTGACGCGTGGAGATGAGAGGATATTATCTGGACGGGACGTTTGTGAGATGATCTGGTGCCATCCACACACCAGGGTGTGTGTGTGTCTGTTTGAGGGCTTGACTCAAGGCTTTCATGATGCGATAAACATCTGGAGCAGAGAGCTGCACACCAAGTTAGCTTTTAATCCTTTGGGTCACATTGGTTTCCTGTGGACACAGGAGCGCTAGTGCGTGCGTACGCGCGTTGTGTGCGCACGCACACAAACACACACACACACACACACACCCAAGAGGCAGCCACGTTGAGTGTAAGTCAAGAGTCAGTCAGGGCTCGAGTTCTACAGTTTTAAAAGTTTCACTTGACTGTTTTTCCAATAAAAGTTAAAAACCTGATATAATTTATCAGCTGTAGCGTCAGTGGAAGTAACACCCCCACCCCACCCCGTACGCAACAGTGACACAAACACCGCTGCTGTGTTCTGCACCAGTAACAGTCTGTGTCGCTCCTCTTCTCCCCTGGAATGTGTTGGCTTTGATCACAAGACTAAAGCGCTTTGATCTCCCATCTCTGCAGCGCAGGAAGCTAGTTTAACGCTAAAGCCGAGATATAAGAGGTCACGCCCAGAGCAGCTGTACCAAGATGCATTTTTATTTCAGGAGCACGAATTAGCGTTTCATTAGCCGCAGCTCATCGAGGGTTTAAAGGTGAAACATGGAGCGAGACCAGCGTTCTGACAGCTGAATATGGCAGAACCGACTTCCATAGTGTTGATTCTGTGAAAGCACAACGCAGATGTGGCAGATTTCAGAAATTTGAGAAAAGCAAAAGAAAATCGGTTGTAAAAGGTGCAAATGTGCAGTAGCTGCTATTTATTGTTTCAGTTTGCCTCCTGCCTGTTGTTTTCTCAACATTCTGTCTGGTTTTTTTTTCCAGCTCCAGACACCATCCCTGGTTTGTAGAATCTGTTTTAAATGCACGTATTTGCCTTTTGTTGTAATGTTGGCCTCTCAACTCCCCCAAGCTGATTAGGCTTTTTTTGGTATTTTATTTCCATTCAGCTTCACTGAGTGTGTAACGCTGGAGTGTGTAACGCTGGAGTGTGTAACGCTGGAGTGTGTAACGCTGGAGTGTGTAACGCTGGAGTGTGTTGCCGTTCGGGTCTTTTCGGTGTTTATTGATTGATTGGTCACATTCAGAGTCAGAGATCTGAGTGGATGACCGCTTCGCTTTCAGCTGGTTTTTACTCCTGGCCGCGCTGAGCTGGGACGAAGGTGGGGATTCCTGGTGGTCAGTGAAGGCAGCAGAGAATGGTGGGCTGATCTTGTTGGTACTGTAGAGGGAACAGGCCGTGTTTTGTTGGGGTCTTCAGGGAGGTTGTTGTTGGAGGGCTTCACTCAACACATCGCTGCGGGAACTGAAGCATGCAGACCTTCACGGACCCCCACGCTGAGGCTGGCCCTCATGGCCGATGCTTCCTTTGCTCCTCTGTTTTCAGTGATTTCATTCGTCATTATCAGATGGCTGCTGTAACTATATTCTGTCCGGGATGACGTCAGGATGAAGTGTGGCTCTTCTGCCTCACTGAATTTATCTGTAGTTGTGCTGCCTGGATGTTGTGCAACCAATGCAGCTAATCTGGGAATAAGCATCCGGCCGACAGGTCAAGCTGAACCAGCAACGCTTTCATCAACTGACCTGTGGGGAAAAGGAAGAAATGTGACGTTTAGGGACCACAGGTGAAACCAATAGGCTAATTTTCATCTGATTTTATCCCAGTGAAATGAAACTTTTGCCTTTTTTTTGCTCAGTAAGGATTCAAATACCCAAATAACAAAAGGATTTAGAGGATTTTGGGTGAGCAGCAGACCTGTGGAGGACCACAGAGCAGAAAACTCTGATGCTGTGTGTGTGTGTGTGTGTGTGTGTGTGTGTCCTGTGATGGACTGTCCAGGCTGGTCCAGCACCCCCTGACCCTGATAAGCAGATGTTAACAGAGCAAGGATGGCTGAGCTCAACAAGTTAAATAATAGAAGAATTTTAAAACCGACTTCAGAGCATCGCCAGCTGAGCGACCAGCATCTCAAAATCAATTGGTTAGCTTTATTTTCCGCCAGTCTAGATGGCGAACCGAAGCAGACACGTTAATATTTAGCACCAAATGCTCTGAAGCCAGGCTAAGCTCACGCGTTGAGGGCGAGTGAGAACAGAATAATATTTTGCATCACTTCGACACCTCCAGCTGACAGAAGGTGGGATAACGCGTCCAACTTCCTGTGTTCCGCTACAGCCCTTCCTCACACCCGCAGTTTGTCAGCCCTCATGAACGTGTGAAGGAAATGTTAGCATCCCCACTAGCAGACCCCGAAATGACCCCTGAAGAGGCGTCAGGTCCTGCCCGGGAGCCCGAACGCCTGCGTGGCTCCGGATGCCCTCCCCGCTGAGCAGAAGCTACGCTGACCTTCATGCCTCAGTGACCTCATGCTAACATCCTCTTTAGTTGGAAGTGAGTAAAAGACACAACGGTTTGATTTGGAGAAACTTTTTCTTGTATGTTGTTTAAAAAAAAAAAAAAACAGTATCATGTCCTCTTGGTTATACAAAAGTAGCAATTGCTATTCTGTGTGTTGTTGCCCTCTCCAGAGAGACGGGCAAACACTAAACGAACACAGGGCAATTATCCTCCATTAGCTCATTTGTTGTTGCGGTGAGGAAAAACATACCTGCCGCTCCGCTGCAAATGCATTCTGAGGTACCCGCAGCATGATGCTGATGATCCCAGAGGGGCCCCACACACATTTGTGGGCGATGGTTTGTGACTTCATTAATGTGTTGTGCAACCGTGTGTGTGGAGCCTGCGCCCTCAGCAGGCTCCACACTGCTGGAGTCAGAGACCTGAGACATGTTTCAGGCTTTTCATCTTGCTCGTATCTTTGGTCTGAAAGTTCCCCGTTGAACCAGTGCAACAACCTGAATGGCCGTGCGCTGTGTGCTGGCAAGTGACAACTTTCACTCAGAAATCAGCCAACAACCAGCTAGTTGTCGTGGTTTTTAAGGGCTTGCCTTACAAATGTCGCTTGTTGCAGCGGAGAGCCGGGAAGCACGCGCCAGATCAGACATTGGTTTGTTTTTAGAAAAGCCGCCAGTGCCAAGACGCTGATGATGGCTGTGCTGCCTTTTATGTCGGCTCACGCGGTGGCGAGTAAATGGGCCGCATGGCTCGGGGCCCGCCGCCACTGGGTGGTACCCTGACTGATGCTGGTGCGCAGACGACAATGTACATCCCATAATTTAAGAGATGAGCATGGAGATAAGTAGAGGTCCTCTGGGTTAAAAAAGCACCAGATCCTCTTTGTTTGTCCGACCTTTCTGCCAGTCATTTTGCGAGTGTCGTCTGGTTTTGGACTGATTTCTTTGCTTTCTTTGGAACGTGTCCCGACTTTCTACATTCCTGCCTTCACGGCCGCAGCACAGCCAACATGTCCGACTCCTTCTTTCATTCCTTCGGTTAACGTATGATTGTCGGTGAGCATCATCATCCCTCCGATGCAGCCTTTGATCTGCTGAGAGGAAGCGCGTCTCCTCCCGGGCACCGACGCACTGTCCTCGAGGACCCAAATGCAACTTTGTGAGGGGCGACTCCGTCTGTTAGCCTCATTCTGTGGCAGCGAAATGTTCGGAGGTTTGAATGAGGTCCTTAAATACACAGCAGGCCGGTGCGAGCCACATTGCCCCGCCCATGTTGCTGAAACCACAGTCTGCTGGTTTGGGGAAACGCTCTTGATCTTTAAACTTTTATGTTGCACTAGTTCAGCAGAGTTCAGCGAGAACAGCTTTTTATATATATATATATATATATTTTTTTTTTTTTTAGAAAAGGAGACCCCTTGACCAAAACTGCCACTGGGTCGCTGGGTTGGTTCCGGCTGTCGTCAGTGGGGAGAGCGATGATTTTGCAGCACCGAATGGGAAGAAAGTGGATCATCTCCCAAAATAAGCCGATGGTCGCAGAGTTTATTCGGTGCAGCCGAGTGGCGGTGTGTGAATGTGCTGCGACTTGTTTCATGGGTGGATACCTGATGGAAGGGCTGAGTCTACGCTGATTTATTACGCCAAGCAGAGATCTTGGATGCAGTCAGTCCGAGCTCGCACGTTCGCTGCGGACACAAGCGGCAGATGTTTGGCCTCAACTATCTGGGAAGTATAAATGAATTTGCTGCTGCCTCCATGTTGTGTTCAAGGTTTTCGAACCACTTCTGTATTTAAATCCCAAACATTCAACCCATGGAATGCTAGCTCTGATTCCACTGCTCAGATTCGATTAAACAGATAATTCAGCGTACATGTTGGGGCGTTGCCACCTTAGATTCTGTTTTTACAGAGACTTTTTTTCCCCAAAGCAAATACACCAAAAAATAGTGACTAAACAGTCTGATTTGTGCTCCGATTCAGGTGTTTTACGAGAAACAAACCAGACAGAAACAATGTGGGATGTTCTTACAGAGCTTCTGTGCACATCTGCAGGCCAAGCTAAATAAGGAGGAGAGCTGCTGAGATGTGGTCTCGTCCCTCCCAGCTCCTGTCCAAACACAGACTTGCAACAGGTCTTTACTGCTGTCACGCAGCGGCTCCTAGCTCGGTAACCACAGGTGTAGCCCAGCTTGCTTCTCTAATCCATGTTTGGAAATGGAAAATTTCCAGTTTGCATAATTGTGGCATAATCAGTCGGTCCTCGTGCAAACTGTCAGATGGACTCTAACAGCAGTTGTTGAGTTGGGACGTGCATCGTTTTGGGTGCAGATCTGAGCGGTTTGATCATCCGTGCTCTGCGTTTCTCCCCAGTTAGTCACCGCTAGTAAAAGCTTCATCATCGCTATTAGTAATGGAGACAATGTGGCGTTCACTCGCAGCCGTCCAAAGGCTTCAGCGGCTCATGCGGCGAGCAGTCCGCAGTGGCGGACCGTCCACAAAGCATTTTTGAAATGTTCCGATGGAATGTGGTCGTCCCCTGTGGAAAGCAAACCGCATCTGGGCCAAATATCACACATCTGTCACAGAATGTGCTCCGATCCTTCCCTCCTGTCCTGTCCTCCTGTCCTCTCCTGTCCTCACCCTTCCGTCATCGCCGTCTTCTACACGGCGATCCCAGAGGGCCGGTGCTAAAATCCACACACTGCCATCACCTGTCAGATGTGCTCCCGCTTCTAAAGATCCGTGACTCAAGTCAGAGCTGCTGTCATGTTGTTGTAGCTCTAGGCGAATATTCTGGACCCAGCATGTGGAAACAGTAGGGTCCAGAGTTAACCAAGACTGGTCCAACACACAGACAGCTGTCCAACCGGATTCAAAATGGGTCTGAAGTCAAGCTGGCTGAATTAGATGTTACATAAAACGCTGTCGGACTTGCAGTTGAGTGCTAGCTAAGCTAACAAACGCCATAAAGCAATGACGCTTCCAACATTACAGGCTGTTCCTCTGTGTCCTGGACACGAAGAGCAGGTTCGGAGGGAAGTGAAAGGGCTTGGAAATTGTTGGATCCATACTTCTGACCCGACAGAGAAGTTCAGGCCACGCCAAGAGGTCAGAGGTCATGCAAGGACCCGTGTTCAGTTAATGTCAGGCCTTCTTTCATCCCTTTGCCCTGACTGGTTTACTTGAATCCCACCTGGACCGGCCTCCTCTGGCTCAGACCCGGCCCGACTGTCACCAGTCGGACTTTCCTGTCAGAATTCCTCACAGATTCTCAGCCTAATACTTGCAAACACTCCCTGACTGTTTGCCCTGCCTGAATTAACTCCTCTTTTCCACTGCTGCCCGTCTGCCAGCCTCTCTCTCCACGTCTTTCCGACACGAATCTCTTTTTTTTCACCTCCGTTTATTATGTTATTTCTCCTGTTCTCACTCCTGTAAATCTGCAAAAAAAGCTTCCACACACTTAAATCTTTCCTGGACAGGAAAGCCTGGGTGAACAGATGCCTCGCTGTGCGCTGCCGTGCATGTGGCTTACACGCCGGCACAGGGCCGCGCCGCTGCCATGTTGGCGCTGTGGTCTTGGCAGCTGGAACCTGTGTGTCTCTGATCACTGCATAGGGTTCCATTACATATTCAGCTACAGCCGTCCCTGCAGCCCCCCCCC
>BJFM01001618.1:0-22500 GCA_016586285.1 Arothron firmamentum
ACACACACACACACACACACACACACAGGTAAGTCATATACAGCTTCACAGCGACGCTAACATCTGACCCACAGATTAGCAGGGATCAGAACGATGATGAAGGCTGGAAGAGACGGAAAGCCGCTTACAGAAACTGCTGTTTGGGAAGCGAACAACAAGCTGAGGCACGACAAAATCAGAGCTAAGAGGAGCTTCCAGAGACAACATCATCGTGATCCTTTTAACCTTTGAACCTAAACCTCAGACACTCAGACGTGTCCTGTTTAGAACACAAAATCAAGTCCCTTTGTTAAAGCTTGGCTTGGGCACCGAGACCGACATTTGTGGCTAAAAGGCTGAGTTAATGATCAAACAGGTTAAGTAGCAGCGATGTGCAGGGAACAATTCAACAACTAGCTGACATGCAAGAGCAAACAAGCTGGTGTTAGACCTTTGCAGCAGAGATTTTTACAAGAAATAAGTTTGCACTGTTATTGACAAGGTGATGATGGCAGGAAGGCAGCGTTAAAGACTGCATGTCACCATCACTGTCATGAAAAGGTCTTTCTGAGATACAGCCTGCACCAGGATGTGTTTATACGCTGATTATCTGTCTGTGTGCGTGTGTGTGTGTGTGTGTGTGTGTGTGTGTGTGTGTGTGTGTGTGTGTGTGTGTGTGTGTGTGTGTGTGTGTGTGTGTGTGTGTGTGTGTGTGTGTGTGTTAGTGCAACAGATTTCCCTCTCTCGCTCTTAAACAAATGCACCTGCAGCTCATTTCCCCCATCAACCATGCAAGCATCTGCACGGAATCCATCTCCTGCCAGATCCTTCAGCCTCTCGCCAACGTGTGAAGATTAACGGCAGCGACAGTTCACGTGGGTGACGGATGATTCCAAACCTCGAACAATTCACCTGCCCAGCTCTGCCCAGGACCGGCCGACCGGCTTTTATCACACCAAACCACGAACGCTCCGCCTGCCTGCGACGCCGTTTCCACACCGCACCTGTCGAACGCGGTTGCCTCGCTTGTCTGATGGTTCTGTCAGCTTTTCTGCAATTTCTTTTCAGTTAAAAACCATGACTCCTGAAGATTGTAAAGGTTTAGCTTCCATCCTTACATTTCCTCTCATGCAAAGTGAGGCAGCCCGGCCGAACCGCTGCTCAGCCAGAGAGGATGCGGTGGAGGCGGGGGAGCAGAAGTGCTGTTTTGAGTGGCACGCAGTTGTAGTGACATCATTTATCATTAACTCAACATCGCTTTCAGCGTGACCTTTCAAAATAAAAGCAGCGGCCTGATTCATTTTATTTCAAATCCGAATGAGCATCTGTTTGCACTGGCAGCAGCTTAAGAGTTGTGATTAATAATGCCCCTCATTTATGTCTGAGCATGCTCTTTTCAGCTCGTGCACAACGCCACCGGCATAGCCTGAACACCCCCTGCGGGGGCGCCTTCGCATTGATACTGCTGAATATGAATAGCTGTTACATCTAAGGATGTATTAACTTTGGGGCTGCAGAGGCTTTCTCATCCCGTGTGTGTGTACCAGATGTTGCGCTCCATCTCACCAGGGTGGCCTGACGTTACAGACAGGAAGTGGTCTTCATTCAAACAGGAAGAGGCACAGAAGGACTAACCGATGAAAGACGTCTCCCCCAGGTATCCTCTCCGCCTGAGGACCACCTCCAGGAACTTGTCCTCTTCGTCTACGACGTAATATTCCTTCTCCAGTGAGATCCAGGCCCAGTCCAGACGGAACTGCTGTCCCTTGAGTTTGTTTCCACCTAAATAAAAACAATACGGGCAGAAAAGCAAATGCAATCAGTCTTTGATTTTCTGATTTGATTCTTAAATAATGAACAATGACTGACATATATGAGGAGAACATGTCATCACTGAAACTGTGAAAAACCATTTTAAATATGCTCTGCGTGCCGTTTTCTTTCACATAACTGCTGCAATTTTCAGACAAAGCAAACCGCACAGCACCTTCAAAAACATTTGCACATATTACAGCTGTTTTTTTTTCTTTGTTTTCAACATGTTTTCTTTCAAAGAAGATGAGAAAATCAGTGCAATTAAAGAACAATTTGCAGAGCAAATGGCCTTGTTAACGCTGGGCTAATAGAAGCATTAAATATCTTCCACTTGAGCAAGTGGACAGGAAGAATGCTGCTTTGTGTGGCTAATTTATACACCTGCAGGGGGAAAACACAGAGATCTGCAAAGGAGGATATCAACTAGCTGGGTGTTCTGTTAGCACAGAGGGTTGCAAAGGTAGAAAATTGTACAAAAATTGCGTGTAGGCTGTCAGAAAAGGAAATCCGAGCGATGCTACACACACATTTCAGAGCTTTTTAGTTCTTTCAAATCATTTAGGCCTCTTAAATGTTGGAGGGGTCCTGCTGTTAAAAGCACACTTCCTTCATTAGAGATAGCATAATTGGTGCTCAAACACATGCGTGCATGTGTGCAGACCCACCCTCCCACACACACACACACACACACACACACACACACACACACACACACACACACACACACACACACGGGTGCATCTGTGGATTAGAAAAAGGGCCAACACTGGTGGTGAGGTACAGCCGAGGTCAAAAGTTCATCACTTCCTGGCTCGGCAGGCTTTCCAAGACAAGGTGAGGAGACAGCTAATGTAATCAGAGCTCCAGTTTCCTCCGAAAGCCTGGAGGCAGCACACAGGACTCACCAAACAGAACAGACCACAAGCAGCAGCATAAACACACGTGGGCACAACCTTGACTTATACTATAGCTTAATAGTAAATACACCATCAGCTCTGTCTTTGTGCAGGCACGCATGCACGTGTGTGTACCAGCTACACGCCGACAATATGGATCAGAGTCTTCAGGTTTGAAACTGCCTCGTTCCTCCAGTCATTTTTAAAGGATAAAAGGCCTTTCACATGTGCTGACCGTCCAAAAAAAGCAGCTTTGAAATCACCCTCAATAGAGCTGAATTCACTTTGCACGCCCGTTCAAAGGCTTGACACAAACTCGCCCTTTTTGAGCAGATTACAGATCATAGTTCACACACAAAAGACTTTTAAGGATCAGGATACTCTGAAAAACATGCAGGGGAAAAAAAAGAAGAAAGTTTCGATGTGGGCTTGTGATGTCAGAGTCCTGGTTGACAGCTGGCCAACAGATTACACACTGAAACTGTGTCTATGCTGTTGCTGAAAAGAGCAGAAAGCACCAAGCTCCACTGGTGTCCATATTAACTGAAACGACCAAAAACCGCTGTGCAGCCAGTCAGATGTCAGAGGCAGTCAGTGTGTGATCCCTCCTCAGGTATCCGAAAACGCCTTCAAACAGAAAAGAAAGGTAATAACGGCAATTTTCGCTTCGAAGTCAGAAAACAGTTGTTGAAAATATCCGGTATAATAAAATCAAACTCTTGCCTGCATAATCGCTGACTACATAATGCAGATATAGCTGGGACATAGAGAAGTGAATTAAAGTGCTGTTACCAAACCTCCTGTCCTGCCATCATCCACACAGTAGCAACAAGCATCATCATCTCCCAGAGACACACGGTGGTTTTTTGCCTTCTGCGTGTTGATCAATTTATGCCGGTGAAACTTAATACTTATATATATTATATATATATATATATATATATAATTTTATATACTATATATATATATATACCTTTTTTTCCGGGAAGCTTCAGCAGAGACACTTTAGTCTCTTTAAGGCTCATTTACATAAACGTGGCTGCACCGTGTTGGTCTGTGTGCTGTTTTAACATATGAGGACCTTCTCTGCAAAACATGTGATGTTTTTACAAAATATGTTAAGTTGCTTCCAATGAATATGCTAATTTGCTACGTCTCTCAGTACTGACATAGTATGATGTTAAAATGACCACATGTGTTTTCTTCCTTTATTAAAGACTACTTTCAGTGAAAAATGTAACAAATGCAATGTGGCACCATACCATGTGTCACCCAGTAGACAGGTGTCCCCTCCTTGGGAAAATAACCAAATTACAGTGAGACGGCCTGGGAATAAATAGCCTCCACGACACCTCGTGCAACCGAGCATCCTAGCACAGCAAATATGGATAAACTGCTCCTCTCGCCACCTGACAGAGACCTCTGGTTCAAAATTGCCACATTAAATCTTCGTGTCAGACTCCCTGAAAAAGTCTTTACAAACAGAGTCCCGCGCTCGGCCGAGAAACATAAATCACATTTACGTGCAACAGAGTCACGGTGTGGTGGCCCCTCTTTTGTGCTACAAATGTGGTTAGTTAGCCTCAACAGCAACATGACCCTCTGAATAAATTCTGATTTTTAATTATTTTTGAATCATAAAAAAACAGGTTTGGTTTGGGATTCAGCAGTGTGTTGCTGCATTTCTGAGTTACCACTCAAAAAAAAAATCTAATGAAAATTTTCACAGCACGACGATGCTGTCTTCTCCCTCATCGTCCTCCTCCATCTTTATTTGCCTTCGTCTTCACCTCGCAGGCCAACCAACAACACAGCCGACATACCTAATGGTCTTCGAAGAACCACTCCGAATTAGAAGCAAGCAACCAAATCTACAATATATTCAGAAAACAGCATGTTCCCTCTCACCATCCACGCGTCACGCGAGGTATTACATCCCTTTTAATAGTAATGGGCGCCCACACGTCATCGACTTGACAGGAGCGTCTCTTTGCAGGAATTGTGATCGTTTTGATGACAAACTACAAATATAACCCTCCCCCTCAGGATGTTTAAATCTCCAATTTATCTTGACAAATGTGTGACAGGCACCACGCTAACATTTGCATGTCTGCAGCTGTGGGAAGGGGAACGTGATTGCGATGGGGTTCTTTGTTCTCTGAGGTGTGTGTGTATGTGTGTGTGTGTGTGTGTGTGTGTGTGTGTGTGTGTGTGTGTGTGTGTGTGTGTGTGTGTGTGTGTTTTCCCTTAAAGGAAATCTATGTGGCTTTAGATATGTCCTGAGGTGTAATGAATCATTAGGATGACCTGGAACTTGTGGCTTTAGGCAAACTCGGGCATTAAACATGCTGCACGACTACAGGAGAGGCTGTTGCCCCTGTGGACAAGATTTCTCAGCCAGCTGGGCTTGACACAAAAATACAACCACTGGAACAAAAACATGCCCTTTAAAAGGTATCTGCTGTCAAAAGTAGAACTTTTTTTTCCTGTCATTAACCATTAATTACCAGTCGCTTGGAAATGACCAACATCCTGTCTAGAACATACACATAAACTGCTTACTGGCGTTTACTGTGGAGCCATGGATGTGATGTGCTCGCTAGTCTCTCTTTCTGCCTGTAGGCGTCAGAGGGCATGACGTCCACGGTTGGAGAACCAGCCCCAGGCAATAAAAGTTGCATGTAAGAGAATAATGCAACGCTTCCTCCCTACAATCAGCCATCAGGCATGAATGTCGTAACTGCTCCAACACCTTAAGCTACATCGCACACGAGCCGTTAAAACTGATTTCTGAGGTGGCGAAGCTTCACTCCTTTGATGCTTTAAAAAAAAAAAACATTTAAAAAGTCTTTTTTTTTTTTTTACGGATTTCTGTAAAGACAGCCGTATACGACCCTGCGGGGCATAGCTTGGGGGGAGAGGGCTGGAGGAGAGAGAGAAATGTGTGTGTCTGCAGTTGAGCTGCCGTCTGTAAGTGTGTGAGTTTCAGATGGATGGCAATTGTTCTTCTGTGCGTGCTCATCACCGAGAACCGAG
Source organism: Arothron firmamentum (assembly GCA_016586285.1). Taxonomy (NCBI): domain Eukaryota; kingdom Metazoa; phylum Chordata; class Actinopteri; order Tetraodontiformes; family Tetraodontidae; genus Arothron; species Arothron firmamentum. Next base: position 5,727 of record BJFM01001618.1, read on the forward strand.
CACATCAGCGACAGACTGATCGCTCCAGCTTTGGCACAAATCCCACCGTACCGCCAATACAATATTTAACAGAGCGGAGAGTTTTATTGTATTTCAGGATGTTATCGGGACTCAGGAGAGGAAGCTGTCTTGGATTTCTACACAATTTGCTCTTTTCTGCTCCGAATGTTTCATTTCCAGATTTTTATTATTATTATTATTATTATTATAATATATTTTAGTCCTGTTCTTAGATTTATGGTATTAATAAGTAAAACTAGCCAGCACAGTCAGTAAGTGCAATAAAGGTGCAGAACACAGGCAGTACGCAGCCTGTGTGGCTACACAATATGGCTGAAAACTGAAATATTCCGAGAAAAATGTCACCTGGTTATTGGTATAAAGATGCTCAACCTCTCTGCCACTTTCCTGTAACTTTTATATTAAAATGTGAGAGGAGAAATGCAAATAAAGAATGAATTGTTTCATGCATTATTGAAATGTAGATTACAGCTCCATTAAGAGACATTAAAATTAAAAGAGCAAGAAACATTGTAAGAGAACGACGAGAAGGGTTAAAATAGGAAGAGAGAGCTCCAAAAAGGAGGTAAAAGTTTGATCAAAAGAAAAAACTGAGGAAAATAAAATGAAGAAACTTTACAGTGTAACAATGAAAAATGGGTAACAACTAATTCAAGCTTGGAAATTTGAACATTTATATGGAAAAACAAACAGTGAAAACCTCCTGTTTTCTGTTTAGTCTTCAGATTACGGGTGTTTGGTCACGCTCGCCTGTTTACACATCAAGCCTCGGCTGCCAGGCGTGCAGATGGATTCCAGGATGATTCATGTGACGAAAAACCTCTTTTACATCCCTCAACAAGACTCACATTCTCATACCAAGACTTAAATGAGATGCAGATCATCGCAAGTGACATGTGCTAGAGCACGTGGTAATCCTGCTACAGAGAGATTCGTCAGCGTCAGGGCTGACGAGACAAGCGCGGCGCGGCTGTGACGTTAGACCAACCACCGACTCCTGGGCCACAGTCTGCGCGGCAGTCAAACAGGAGAGTGAAATGGGATGCTGAGAGGACAAAAATAACACAAAGCAGGATCTAAGACAGTGTGAGAAGAGAGAGTGAGAGAGAGATGAAGAGGATAAGGAAGCATCGGGCCCGGGAGTGAGCAAGTGACAGTAAATTCCCAAAATGCCTTCAGAAAAAGAGAATCCTCCTCCAAAGCTGCGGCTCTCGTCGGCAAGTGTGTCACTCATGCTGATGTTCTTCCCGATTTGGCACCGCCGGCCAAAGTTTGCAGGACGGGTTCACCACAACAAAAGGTTGGGGGATTAACTCGCTCCATTTGTTTCCATGGCGACAGCCAGTGAAAGCCCACAGTTGTTTTGGGGTTGGTTTAAGGATATGTTCTTCAACCAGGTGAGCTCGGCTGAGAGGATTTTACAAAAGGGCTGCAGCTCCGGACACAAAACTAAACATCACTTCATCGGTTCCAGGAATTCCAGGAAGTCCGGAGACCCGAACGTGCTCATTTAGACACATTCATTTAACCCTCTGTGAGTCACTGTTCTCCTGCTCTGCAGGTTCAAACTCATAATAAGAGAAGTTTCAACCAGCTCCTGAAAACAAAAACCCCATGTGCATAAAACATTTCCTGCCTGTTCTTTTCTAAAGGATGAGGGTGCATCACTGGAAGGTCATTTTCAAGTATTGGTGTTGCTTTTAAATGGATAAAAGGAGAGAAATAACCCCCCCAACCCCCCACATCGATGCACCCGATACCAGCATGAATAAACAACACTGAATGATAAATGATAAATCGCTGGCGCCCTTGGAGGATAATCCACAGTGATAAGTGGTCTTCTAACAAAGGAGGAGATGTGTGGGGAGCTGATTACTGAAGGCCCGGAGCGGGTCCAGAGCTCGGCACAGACAGAGGTTCAAAACCAGCTTTATTGTGCAAAGTCAGTCCAATAATCAAGGCAATCAAGTTTAAACGGCCGAGCTGATATGAATCTGTCAGCCTGGTCTGAACACCAGGAATCAGAACTAGAGAAGGAAGGCAAGACTTCAAAGCACTTAAAGGGATGCCCTTGTGTAACAACACTGGACAATAGCTGGGGTGTTGAGGCCGCACGTGCATGAGGAGCGCGGCGAAGATGGGAGGATAATCGTTTTTATTGTGGCAATCAATATCGCAGACGGCGGGAGTAGAATCAGAACAGAAGACAAGATAAGAGGAGAGGTCAAGTGGAAAACCGCCGCTCGCGCTCTCACAAGAGGTCCATGCGTTTGTGTGTGTGTGTGTGTGTGTGTGTGTGTGTGTGTGTGTGAGAGAGAGAGAGAGAGACAGAGAGACAGAGAGACAGAATGTTGGACACGTCCAGAGCTCCAGAATTAACCTGACTTGTAGTTTGTGCAGGATTCTGACAAATCCGACGAATGAAGTGAATCGTGAACGTACTAAATGCAATTTGCAATTTCACACTTGAGGCTAGTCGAAATTAAGCAATTACTTGAGTTGCAACAATGTAATTTAGGTTGTTGGACTTTTGCCGATATATATTCGTGTTTTGGTTTTGTTGGTTGTTTTCTGCAACCGTGCCTCATTCTAGCCCCGTTTTAAGCATCTCCACATGCCGCAGCCAACGAGAAGCCTGGGAAAAGCCGCTCTCACGGTTAACTATAGACATCCCAGCTGTTCCTAACCTGAGACAGAAGGTGCTTCCTGTCACTCTTCCCCTGTCGATGAGCCTGTAATAGGGACATGTAATTACCAGTGGCTGCCTTGGAGCTCTGCCCAACTCCAACGCCCATGGCTCTCATTACCCACAATGCTGCCTGGGCTCTTAAATATCAAACACCTCTTTGTGCTGGAGGCCCAACTGCTTCTTAGCCTACAGCTATCCGTCTGTACTGCGCCGTGCATGCCTGTGAGGGATCGTTTGCCTGCACGCCGCCGTGCACATCTGGATAAGTGCTTTAAAACTTCTTATAACGTGCAGGCGTGCAGACCTATGTGTTTATTAAAACCCTGCGTCAACATATTCCTGACTTCCTGTCAAACAGACGCATGAAGGCAGGAGGTTCTTTTGAAACTGGGAACCAGAACAAAAACAGAGAAACCAAATGACAGACGTCGCTTCTTTGGCACAGATTTGCATATGCTTAACTCATATTTCTCTGCCGTTACTAGAGCTTTAGCACCTCAGAGTGAAAAGCAGCTCTGCTCAAACAGAACCTCCTTCTCCGAAAATAAGCAACCTAAGAGTTGCAGAGTCTTGATGATGTTTCGGAATTATTCATGTTATTAGCCGGGATTCTGAAAGCCAGACTCGGAATTTCTCTGCAAGTCCGTCACATGTATAAATACCCCAGTGATCGGAGGCTTACGTGCCTCTGCATCAACGGCAGCGCCGGCGCTTAATGTAGCACCATCACATCTGATCAGATCAAAAGTGTTAAAACGTGGCTCCCAATGCATTATGCAGCGACACCTGTGAGCTGTAATAAAAGTGCAGCCGTTCCGAGGACGGCACAAGGAACACGCAAGGACACGTCTGTTGCACAAATAAATGGGCGCAAAAGAAAGATTTGCTCTCGTCCAGAGAAGAGTTTCGATTGTGAGAGGTGCCAAATCAAAAAGCAGCAGTAAACAGAGATTTGCGACTCAGTAGCCGACAAAAACGCAGGTGTTTCATGCAAGCTTCCGCTTGACACAATCGTTAACGTGTGATGTTGTCACTGTGAGTGATTGTTAATCTATTCTGAGGAGATGCTGCACCGCCTCTCTCATTTTTACAAACTCCTGGCGAACTGGGTTTTAGAATTTGACTGTACATTCATCATATTTTGACTTCTTATTGATCGCTGGGGTTCCACGGCAGCAACATATGGATTCCTTTCCAGAGTGCGCTGGAAGCGCGTCGTTATTTTCTTAAAATGAAAAGTGCTCGTGGCTCTTTGACAGAGAGCTGCTGCTAATCTGCTAAATTACTCAAATAAGCAACAGCTTGGGGTCTGTTTATTCTGATCAATGTCAGTTTTCACCTGAAAATTCAGCCGAAAATTCACCACAAATACAACAAGCATATAATGAGGAAATATAGCATCTTAACAACAGGTATTTTAAAAATCTTGCTTTTGGACATTTCCCAGGAAACAATAATCACAGACGCGTCTGTGCTGTCGCTCTGACTCGCTTCAAAAGGTAGCAAATGACGAATAAACTAATGAAAGTCGGCTGAACCATCACTCATCTAAAACTGACTGAGGGATGGATTTCAATCCCAAGTCTCAACTCTCACTTAAAATATATTAAAAAAAAAAAAAAAAAAAAACTTTAAAGAAATCTTCTTCAATCAACAAAATGAAAGTGACTATGAGCTGCAGGATGAGGCTTCACCACTCACTCCATCACACGAGCAGACGTATGAACGGATGAAGGATTTCTGTCTGATGAGGGAGCCCTGACATCTCCTCTCAGAAACTCAGAGAGAGCAGATGAGCTACAGATCCACCCGAGGAGACGAGTCTAAAGGTTACTGAGACAATTCCGCACGGATGAAGTGGCAGGTTTGATCTTCACCTGAGCCAATTTGTATCTTTTAACATTTTGTTGAAGTGCCATTTGGCAACCTTTCAGCTCGGCTGGAGCGAGCCCTAAAAAAAGGAAATGACAACAGGAGCGTGAAGGCCTTACCGCTGTCTTGGACGGAGAAGTGGAAGAGGTCAGAGGTGGCGTTTTCCTCGTTGCGTAGCACGTAGCAGATGTTCAGGTCGTCGACGTCAGCTGGAAAGCAGCGGAATGTTAGACTGCAGCATCGGCTCGAATCACAAACAGCAAACAATTTGATGTAATTGTTGGTAAATCTGCAGCGTTTTAAGATGAAGGTGAAAGCGACCCAGAGATAAAACCTTCAAGAGCTGCTTTGCGTTGGTTTAAAACAGGCAGAGGGATAAATTACACAATGCCCTTGTCACGACTGGAAATGTGTGTTTATGAATACATTTACTAACATTGCAGATCAGAGAGTTCCTCAAACACACTTTGAAGCTGCAGAATGGAGCACGAGCACGCTCTCAAATTGTTGTTCAAAGATGGAAGCTGGCCGCGTCAGCTGCCGTGACAACGGGTCTGGAGCATCACACCGGGCGTGCTCCTTATCAAAGCCCAGCGTGAATGATTCTGGACCAGCCAGAAACGTTCTGAGTGTCACGCGTCCCTAATCCAGGACAAGGCCGGCGCTTCAGAACCTGAGGCAGCTTCGGCTAAACCGACTGTGTTTAAATCCTCACGCTCCCGGTTTTTCCGTGTCAACAGCCTCGGAAACCAGGTGACAGCCCATCTTTTAATGACAGATGGGGATAAGAATGTTAAAAACAGGATGGCGATGGGCGCGCTGGCTTCGGCAGCTGTTTTCCTAACTTCTCTGAATTACAGGGCTCTATGTGCAGCATTTTCCCCCCCACAATTCTCGAGGAGGGTCTTTAGTGGCACAGGAAAAAAAAAAAATTCATCCAGACTGTGAAAGGGCTTATCCCCTGTGAATCACCCCTTCAATAATAGATGTCAGAGAAAGGAGGTTCATAAAAGTATAAACCTCCGTCTTCGGTTGAGGATATATCTCGAGCTGCTCAGGGTGGCACCCTGTCATCTTCACCTCCGTCGCCCCCTTCTATCATGAAAACACGTCCATTAAACACACAGTCCGTCCATCATAACAATTCAGCGTAGACGCACATCATTTTTCCCTCGGATTTGTATTTATCCTGTACACAGTAGCACATATCGATCCCACAGTAAAGACGAAGCTGGGAACAAATGCTGTCTGGAGGGCTCTGACACCGTCCTGAACCCAAGGACCTTGCAAATATGGAGTCAACACCGTGAACCACACTCTTCATCAAATATTTAAGGGGCCTGCCTCATGGGAAGTGCCCTGGAAATAGGATGAGTAAATAAAGAGCGAGTGGCTGTCTCTCGACTTGACTGATTCCTCCTGACAGTCCTCTTTGCTCTTTCTCTCTGCCATCTCATCTTTTCCCTCCCTCACCCATGGCACCCTCACGACCCACAACCCCGCGTTCCTCCCGTCTCATTTGCACCTCCTTCCCCTTTGCTCTACCCGTCCATTTGCCCCCGCCTGCCCCCTATTTTCAGACTGCCGTACAGTGCTCGTTTTCTCACCGTCTCCTCAGCTGTGTTTATGCATTTGCCAGAACTGTGGCACAAGCAGGTGAATTTCCTTACTTATTTGTGTAATTACCCCAGTGGGATGTGAAATAGTGCACTGATTGCGCTGCTGTAAAAATCAGTGGCATTGTTCTCCCAAACCACAATTTTCAGAGACCAAACGCGCAGACGTGAAAACTCCAAGTCCGCCTGGCACAGCTGGTTTAACAAAACCGCTCAAAAACACAGAAATTGTGTCACTAAGATTGAAAATTGGGATGACTTGAAGTCGAAGTGATCAGACCAGGTCAGAATGTCAGAGTGTTCTCAAATGCCATCCTGTCACCGAAAGGTCTGCGCTGACCTTTTCCCATGATGCTTTACTCCTGTCCTGCTTCGTTTAACAAACCACCGCCAAGAACATCAGATGTGAACATTTCCCGAGAGACTCGGAAGTGATAAATTATTCATCCCTCACCGTCTACCGTCGTAGCGCCAAACATCAGCCTCCAACTTCGGTTGGCTAATTATGATTTGATGAGCCGGGCACGTCTAAATCAGGCCCACAAATTAACTATTGAAATTTCCAATCCTGCACTTATCACACACATGAATAATTATTACTCCATAAATTTAAAAAAATCTGTGAAATGTTAATTAAAACCTGTAGGAGGTTTAAACTTTAAGGTTTTTCCTCTCAGGTTAAAGAGCATATTAGGCGGATATTTTATTTCTATTTAAAATGGTGATTAGCTCCACCTTGATTTTGCAAAAAAGCACCTTTAGCATAGCAAACAGTATATATTTATCACAAACTTATATTTTCAATATATTTAGACATTTATTTTTGTCACATTAATGAATGGTTAGAATAAATATCGCAGAGATAAAGAATCCCTTTAGGAAATGGATGAAAAATAGTGATTTTTTTCAGCCAAATTGATGATAGAGATTGAGCAGATTAAGCTTACCTTGGCTAAATGTGTCGATGGAGTTGTTTCCTCGTGCCATGTGAGCGATGTAGCCATGTTTAGGCTGGCTGGTGATGTGGAACACCAAGGCGGCAGGCTTGCTGTCTCTGTCCTCTGCTCGGAGCACTTTGGAGGTGATGGGGAAACCCAGGTGACCTGTGGCCAAGGTCTTCAGAGCGGGAGTTCCTTTATTCACCACGATCTGAGGGACGCCGTTGTCGAGTCCAACTACAGTGATTTTCATGGTCTGAGGGCGCCTGGTTTCAAAAACGGTGTCGGGGAAGACGTAGAAGTCGGTGTGGGTGCCGTCTGTGACCGTGAATGAAAAGGAGTCCTGGGAGGACTCGGTGCCGTCGTGCTTGTAGCTGATGAGGTTCTCATTGAGGTCTTGTTTGGTGAAGCTGCTTGTGGGCGAGGAGCCGTTGTAGAGGAGTTTACCGTGGACGGGCAACTGCGTGACGGTGAATCTCAGCAGCTCCTCGTCTGTGTCTTGATCCTCCGCAGTGAGTTCAAAGGGCGTGATCAACTTCATCTGTCCCTCCGTAACTACCAAACTGTTGACAGTCACAACAGGTTTCTTATTGTCGACGTCCACAATGGAGACTCTGAAGGTTCTGAATATGGGGTTGAAGCCGTCAGTGACTTCAAACTCAAAACTGTCCATTTTCACCTCGTCGTCTGAGGTGTGGATGTAGTAAATCTTACTGCCGGCCAGTTGGAGTTGAGTGAAAGACACAATTGGCATCCCAGGACTGTCTGTGCACTCCAGGTGACCTCTGACCGGAGCCCTCGTGATGGTGAAGGCTAAGCGCTCATCGGGGCTGTTGAGGTCGGTGGTGCTGAGCAGATCTGTGGTCAAAGTCACTCTGCCACCTTCTCTCAGGGACACGCCCTTGCTGACCACGTTGGGGAACACCGTGTCCATGCTGCCGACGGTGACGTAGAAGTAACGGTCAATCAGCGGGTTGATGCCATCCGTGACGTCAAATTTGATCAGGTCTCGGATTCCCTCCTGACCGCTGTGCCTGTAAAAGATAAGTCCGGCATCGACTTCCGCTTGTGTGAAATTCATGCCGAGCGTGATGTTCTCCAGGGATCCAGATGGGATTTTCCTCTGCAGGAGGCCCTGGCCAGGCCCGAACCGGATCATATAGGTCAGCGTGCTGTCATCAGAATCCAAATCTGTTGCTTTCAACGCTTTGTTGTTTATCTCTTTAGTCTCTCCCATCTCTACCTCCAGACCGTCGTTGATAAGCATTCTGGGCGTCTCGTCGTCGACGGAAACGATCAGAACCATTGCAGTCTTCCGCACAGAGTATTTTCCATCAGTCAAAGTGACATCAAAGCTGTCCTCTGTCGTCTCTGAATCGTCGTGCTCATAAATAATACTCGATGCTTCTCTAATCTGCTCTAAAGTGAAATTACTCACCAAAACAGAACCAGTGGGCAGCTGGTTCAAAATGGCGCCGTGTTTGGGAGGTTTAGAGATGATAAACATCAACTCCTCGGGCGGAATATCGACATCTGCCCCGTTCAGAATCGGAGTGTCAATGACAATGTTCATCCCCTCCATGACCACGATCTCCCTCACGTAAATTTCTGGCTTTTCATCGTTGGCTGGTATTATAATAATGGGAAAAAAGCGAGTCTCTGAGAAATTGATACCATCAGAGCAGCGGAACGTGAACCTATCCTCCACCGGCTCCACTCCTTTGTGAATGCTCTGCACATAGTAAATATTCCCCTCCCTGATGTCTCGAATGGTAAACGCACTGATAGCTGTTCCCGATCGGGACTTCTCTGAGCCTGGGGCGGGGGATACGTTCTCGACATAGCCGGCGATGGGCTGGACGATGATTGTGCAGAGGATGTCGTCCACTGGAGTGTCGTTATCATCAGCGTTCAAATGCTCAGGGCCAATGTTGTATTTCTGCCCTTCGATGACACTGAACTGACTCCCCACTCCCACCTCAGGGGCCTGGCTGTCAACAGGAAGGACAGTGACCCGAACGTGCACCCCGTTGACCTTATTGCCGCCTACCGTCCAGTCGTCAGACATGTCTGTGAGGGTCAAATTGAAGCCGTCCTGCCGAGTGGCGAGACCTATCTCACCGCTGGTGTGCGCGTACACGACCACGCCGTTAATAATGTCCGCCTGCGTGAAGCGGGCAGCAGGCACTCCTTTCACTAGTATTTCACCCATAACTGGAGGCTCTTCCACAATAAAGGTCAGCTGGAGGTCATCTGTGTCATCATCGCGGCCCTGAATGACATTACTGGTGATTTCTGCGGCTCCGTTTTCCAGCACATCCATGTGGGAGCCGATGGTCCCGGCGGGCAGACTGAGGGTCGGCGTTTCGTCGTCCACGGGCTTCACGCTAACTTTGACTGTCACAGTTAGCACGTGAATCCCGTCAGTCACATCCAGCTGGAATTCGTCACTGGTTGTCTCATCCCCTCCGTGGCTGTACGATATCTTCCCCTCTGCTATGTCAGCAAGTCTGAAAAGCCCCCTTCTCTCCAGGTCAGTGAAGGCAACCTGGACCTGTCCGTGTTTGGGTGGCTGACTGAGAGTGAACGTAATCCGCTCGTCCTGGGTGTCGAGGTCCATGGCGTCCAGCTCAGCAGTGCTGATGATGTGCACGCTGTGCTCAGACACCGTGAAGCCCGTGTTTGTGATCTGTGGGGGTTTATTGTTGACGGGCTGCAGGTAGATGGTGAAACCCCCTTCCACGCTGTTCCCCGCTGTGTCTTCTACGGTGTAACGGAACTGCGCGATGTGGGGGGTGATCCCAAGCTCCACGTCTGGGGGGCTGTAGGAGATTTTGTGATGGTTGATCTGAGCTTGCGTGAACTCTGTGACCTCTCTTCCGGGGTCGTCAGTCAGAACCAAAGAACCGAACGCTGCTGGATTATTTTCATCGGTGTCTGTGGGGGGTTGGATAACTGTGTACTTGAGGTCACGATCCTCCGAATCCAAATCAGTGTAGCGGAGAACCTCTTTGCTGAAGTGAGTGAGCTTAAACTCCTGGACGGTCATCTGCAGAGTGGTGCCAGGGAACAGCTCAGGGGGAAGGTCATCGATGGGCAGAACCCGAATCACAAACACGTTCTCTCCCGACTCATTTGGGGGGTCGTTGTCATCCTGAACTCTAAAGACAAACTGATCCACAATGGTGTCTGTGTTGTGAGGGCCCGTGTGCTTGTAAAACAACTTCCCATCTGTGATGTCCTTCTGAAGCCACTCTGTGACCTCTTTCTCATACATTTCATACTGAGCATTGAACTTCCAGGACGAGGGGTCCTCCGGAGCGTCGGACTGCCTCAGCAGCACCGTGCCGATGTTAGAAAAGGGAGCAATGACAGTAAATTTAATCGTCGAGTCCTCAGAGTCAATGTCAGCTGCACTGAGCATGAGGGGAGATACAGGCATCATCTGGTTCTTGAACAGCACCAGGCCCGTGTTGGCATTTATGATTGGCGGCTCATCATCAGTGGGAACTATAGTAATGGGGAAAAGGAATTCTACTTCATTTTTACCGTCAGACATTTTGAACACAATGTTGTCGCTGTATGTGTCACTGCCATCGTGCTGATACACAACCACCCCAGCGGCAAGATCATCCGGCGTAAAGAATTTCCTTTGGGAGCCCAGAACCACGAGGTCCCCGTGCCGCAGCCCGTCCACCACGCTGATGCTGACGGCGTCCAGGTTGTCTTCGTCACTGATCTCCAGATTGTGTGTGCTGAAAAGAGGCCGCGACTGCCCCTCGTAGAGCAGCTGACCAGTGTTACGCGTCACAACAGGCGCCAGCGAGTTCATCGGCTTCACGACTATCATGAACGCGAAGGGGTCCGAAACGGCCCCGTCGGTGTCCACTACCTGGAACTCCAGCTGGAAAATCCTCTCCGTGTCCGAGTCCAGAGAGGGAGGCTTGTAAGCAATTTTCAGATCACGCAAATCTCTCTGATAGAAGGACATGATGGGGAGGTTTCTGTCGTCCGTGCTGACTATGTAGCCCTCCTCGTACGACAACGGAGAGGTGATATTAAAGACGAGCTCATCTGGGTCTGACTCGGCATCGTCGGCAGCCAGCATGTCAGGGGTGAGAGCAGTCATGACAAACTGGCTGATTTCCATCATCATCATGGACACGAAGCTGGGCTTCGGGGGGGTGTTTTCATCTCCCTCCTTGATGCGAATCATGAGGTGGAAATACTCCTGTTTCAGCAGGTTTCCCTCCTTATCCTGCAGCTCTGCCACCATTGGAACGTAGTCCCTGTTGGGCGACCTGCGCTCAAAGGTGTGCCCGTAGCGAATGTCAGCCTGTGTGAATTCATCACAGTCCATCATTTTGGAAAGTTTCCCCCCGTCAATGAGTCGGCCGTACCTCGGCAGCGCGCTGCCGCTGGACAGAGATGCCACCTGGCATTTCTGCAAGTCTCTGTCATAAGTGAACTCTAAAACCTTCTTATCGATCGGGCCACTAATTCCCTTCAGATCACTGACCACCAGGGGCATGTTTTTGGTGAGTAATTCAAGCTGCGTGAAAATTACTTCAACCTCCATCATAAACGGGATGATTACGGTCTCGGTGTGCGCGTCATACCTGAGCTGCAGCCGCACTCTGTCCCTCGCCGGACTCCTCGATCCGTAGTGAGAGTAGGTCACGTCACTGGGGCCGAAATCACACGGAAACTTTTTGGGATGGAGGTGCCCCGGTCTCTGTAGGAGCGGCTCTTCCAGGACGGTGATGCTGCATCGATCCCCGGGCTGCGTCTGAAGCACCAAATCATTGATCGGATCGACGAAGACCGATCTCCCGAACGGCACGCGTATTCCGTTGTTGGCCACCAAAATTGCGTCTTCTGACAGTTCAGATCTCAGCGCGTAAAATAATCCGGTGCTGTCAGGCTGAGAAAAGACAAAGCCCGTCACTGACAAACACAACAGAAGTCTGTGCAACATCGTGCGAGCCGATGCGTGAGCGAGCCAAGGATGCGCCGGGAAACCTTACGGTTGTTCAGACGCGACGAGAGAAGTGCAAATCCCCGAGATATTGAGAGTCCGCGGGCTGTCTGCACGGCTGGTTTTCACGCATTCGTCCGCCCTGAGACGCGCTCGGCGAGAGCAGCGCGCAGGAGTTTTAACTTCAGCCACTCCAGAGCCTGCGTAAAAGTAACACCGCCCATCGCTGCGCGCATTGGGGGGATTTGGTGAGGGCTTGTTACCCCCAGCCTGATCACCAATCGGCGGTCGGGCTGGCAGTCACGAGGAGGCGGGGACTGGAAGATGGGAATTATTTTAAACTAAATAATTCCCTCACATAAATTAAGTTAATAATATGCGTTAAGAATGACGGGAAAAATCTCCTTACAAACACTTAAGACAGGAAGCTTAAGTCCAAATAAAAGTGTCTTTACACAAATGCACCCATTTAGTGACTGTTGATTTAAAAGAGCAAGAAGCTGCAGAACTGCCCAATGCTTTCACTTTTCCAGAGAAGAAAAGGGTTTTATTTGTAGTTTCTTTATTTTTACTTTCTTAACGACCTTGGATTGCAAAGGGATCGTCGTAGCTTTTTATTCTGCATAGTGCAAGATGAGGAAAAACAAAAGAAAGAGTAACAGGAAAATGAATTTATTATCAGTTTCTGGTTCAAATGTAGCAGCCCTCTGATAGCAGGTTCATAAATATTAGTAAAAGTGTAGCGGTTGCCCTTTTATATATATATATATATATATATATATATATATATATATATATATATATATATATATATTTGAGAGAGAGAGAGAGAGAGAGAGATTCTACGCTAGGTATTGTGGTGAAAAAACATCTGCGCCTCTGAAACATTTTGGCCTTCCCTCACCCAGACACAGAAGCAGAGTAGATGTTCTATTATCCAGCTGGTTGTGGGGGGGGGAGCGACCCTGCCTGTCAGTGCTGATCAATAAATTCTGATGGAAAAGAAAGAAAGCACATCCAAAAATAATGCTCACATCAGAAGCATTCAAATGTGAAACACACACGCTCGACTCTCAGGATTTAAAAATGCTTCAAATTGCTTTTTTAGACAAAAGCATCCATCATGCCGGACCTCGGGCTCGCTGAGCTAAAATCTGCGCTGGCTAACATCTTTCAAGGCTAAGACACGGAGGAATAAACCTTCTGCGCTGCAACGAGTGGATCTCTGCTCTGCCGCTTCAACTTCCCCCATCCAGCAAACATTATTAAAACATTATGCAAAAACACGAGGCGCAGGATCTTATTGGGATGGAGCATCTGCTTTGTGAACATCTACCATTTCAAACTCGTGTAATTGAAGCAAATTCCTCGCGCGGGAATCTCCAGTTGCGCACGAAACTTGTGGTAAACATGAATATTTGAAAAGTTTCACACTGGCCTCAAAGCCTGGAGCGCCTCAAATCTTCATACATAAGCCTGAGTCTTAGAAGCGCTGCGAGTGATTACTTTTTGTTCTTGACTCACCACCACCCACGTTTAAAATGCTAAGTGATTAGAAGGCTCCCACTGCCTTGTCATTTCAGCCCCGGATTTCCAGCTGTCATACCCTTTGTATGTGCTGAAAGATTCCCTTTTTTATTTCTGACTTTATATGAGAGAAAGTGGGTGTCAGCGTGTGCTGAATGTGGACAGATTATATTCTGATTGTTAGATCAAGTCCTAGCACATTTCTGCCACTGTGATTTGAAAAAAATGACCAGAAATACATGAACAATGAAAACATGATGGGCAGTTGTTTACAAGTGGTTCCCTTTCTTTTCCGTGTGGATGTTTACTCCTCAGAGATGCCATTTTGGGCCCCATCTGTCTAATTAGCGGCGGAGCTGCAGTTCGTGGTGACAACCTAGCGAGCATATAGGAGCCATTTGGAAGTCCAGCCTCAGATTCATGACATATTAATATAATGCAGGATGGGGCTCCTTCCACACGCCAGCTGCACGGCTCTGATAGGGCCACACGTGGAGATTGTGGGGCCTGTGCCGATGGTGCGTTCGATAGCTTCAAAACTGTACCGTAATGAGACAGCACCCGAGCCAGGGGTCCCTTTGATTGCTGCATTTGCATAAAATCTTGGCAGAGACATTCCGGGTTTATCATAAAATGGACATTTAGTGTGGAGTTGGACCGACACAGAGGCGGTTAAAAATCAGAAACGAGGACAGCAAAGCAGTTTTGCCCTGGTCAGTTTTACACTGATGTCGGCCTCAGTTTTATGAGAAACTTCCTGGACATCCATCTTTATTTTGTAGGCAGGAAAACATGTTGGACACCAGCATCTGTAAGGCCTGACATCTGTATTTGCAGATGCATTACCATGATTAAAGTCTTAACACTTAACATTACAAGATACTAATCAGACTTGAATTCTGGGGTGAACTATCACATCACCTGTATTTTAGACATTTATTTTCAAGTGGGGGACATGAATTCTATGTGTCATGTGCATCACACCACTTACTCATGCTTTCAGCGCTGAGCATGAATGAGAGGAGCGCTCTTCCTCTCAGCCTGTCCTTGCTGTCAAGTGCACACAGACTTGTTGCTTCACGAGGGAGCATAAAAGCAGGAGCTCGACCTTCAAAACCACTGATTTCAGCACACTGCAGAACCAGCCTGCAATTACCTCATGTCTGGGTCAGCAAACACCCACAGTTCCACCCCTGCATACGCCAATGAACACACACACACACACACACACACACACACACACACACACACACACACACACACACACACACACACACACACACACACACACACACATTCAGACAAGAACATACAAACCCTACAGGTCCACATCTGGTCCACCTTTGTTGCTATATTACAGTCATGAAGAAAGTAGGCATTCACAGCACAAACCAGGAACTCTTTCCTGCAAACAAGCATCTCAGCCTCACCGCCGCTCTGTAATCATCAGCACAATGACCGTGAGAGTTTTACACAAAGTGCCATTCAGGGGGACGTTTACTGTCTGGTGAAACTGCCAGCTTGTTCCTGTGTCACACTCATTTGCATTACAGATCACAACGCGGCTGCAGGCCTCTGCCTTCCAGTTAGCAGAACAGGGTGATAATTATGAATTAGAGGGGAATTGTGTAAATGTGTGTTCTATCCACGAGGCTGTTTCTTGATTGATCACCCTGAGAATCACAGGAATAAACCTGCTTTCACTGAGCATCGTCCTGGCTTTTGAAAATACTGGAGCCAGAATTCATTCTTCAGACGGGATCCCTCGCTGTGGATTTGCAAATTCCCTTGTTTTCCCGGTTGAAGAGACATTGGGGTTTATTTTGAGAAAAGGCTGTGAACTGTTAGGAGCTAATGACTTGTTTACAGCCTGTGTGTGAAACCTGTTCTGGCTGGTTGGTGCCGTGACATGCCCCCTAACTGAGCGTATTCTTTCTATTTCATGCGATTTCACAGACGTGATGAGTCTAATAAGCGATGGGAGTGCCACACTCCATCAGATGTCAGACAAAGCCCCCAGCCCTGCAGGAAACGTGTCAGTTTACTGCGGTGGTTGTTTACTCCTTTGGCTTGGTGGAGGTGAGCAGTTACTTTTAGCCATAAACTTCAAAACAAATCACTTTTTGCACAAAACTTTTGATGCGCATTAAAGATTAAAACATAAATATCATCAATAATTTGACAGTTGTATTCTAATAATATGAATGCAAAGAAAATAAACTAGTTTCTTCTATTAGTGTGGGCAGCAATGGTTCCTGATCTTTTAAATAAACCACTGCCCCCTGGTGGCAAAAAGAAGAAGCAGCAGTCCAGGATTCAGAACCAGTGTTTACATAAAGATGAATACAGTGAATTATTTATTTTATCTGTGATATGACTCAGGGCTGGTAATGGATTCACCACTATTACTGAAAGTACAGTGTGTTTTTGAGACCCCCCCCCCCCCCGCAGAGATAAAGCCAGTGCAGAGAAGCGCTAATGACACACATTAAAGAAAAAAGGCTCTCCTCTTCAGCAGCCTGCTCGGTTCACTTTCAGCCGTCACGGCGAAGAGGGCAGCTGGGGAGCAGTTTAACAACCATCTGGAGGAGAAACTCCGAAGCTGCTCCGGTGAGGCGTTTCTGGTCCAGCAAGCACCTGCTTTCATCCAAATGGAGGAAAACAAAGCGAGACCTTCATTTGTTTTTTCTAGAGACAAATCTGCAGCAACTGAACTCTTTAAGTTGACTGTTTATTTCAGCACACAGTAAATTTGCACACAGAAATAAAAGATTCTGCTACATAAACACGTAAACACAATTGAAACCGCAAACAAGCCCAAAGGAGACTGTGGCTGTCCCTCAAACGCGCTCTCGAGTGTTTTATCAACACTCCCGCTGGGACTTGAGAAACATTAGGAAGCTGCAGAACGTCGGTGCAAAAAAGGAGAGAAGGAGCGGATTATAAAAGATTAGCTGCGGGACTGCCTCAACAGATTTAGGAGACCACTTCACACTGAGGAAAACTCTGGAGCAGCTCGACTTCAGCTTTTTCAACTTTTGGCAGTCCAGCAGCTGAAAAATGCACAGTTGCTGTGCAACTACAGCATGTTGATGACAATAAATGTACATCTCATATCTTTATCTACATGTAC
>BJFM01001618.1:23693-33832 GCA_016586285.1 Arothron firmamentum
CACACACACACACACACACACACACACACACACACACACACACACACACACACACCTTGTCCTCAGTTATTTCAAATTCCATCCTTTTCTAACTGCATTACCAGTTTAAAGTCTTTATTTAAAAGAGTGGATTAATAACAAGTGTCAATTTAATCTAATTGAGCTTTAAATAGCGTCGCATTAAAACTGATTAAAGTCACAACATGTTCCCCCAGAGGCCCTCTGGTGGCTCACTGGCAAGAATCCGAACGATCACTCTGTCATTTATATTTTATCATGGTCTCATTTGGGTGCTGGGGACGGACGCTGCGCTGCCCACGCTGCAACCCCTCAGAAAAGAGTGAAATCCTCCACAAACGACTGTTTACGGGCACATTCTCTGCCTCCATTTGTCATCTGAAATGTCCCCCCCGAGCTGCACTGATCTCAGCTGAAGGACTACCCCAGTTGAAGGAGGACTCTCAGCCAGACCCATGAAGCATATGTCTGCAGGACCTACGCCAGAGCGGAGCCACCACTCCGCACTTTCATTACACAGATTTTGAAGGTCTGACAGTACATTTCAGGAGGTCCATGATGGACTCACTGGAGTGTAGAATTCAGCTGCAGGAAGAATGAAGAGCTCCTCTTCTGCAGGAGCTCCATCTGGGACTTCACGCAGGTGCAGGCTGGTGAACTGATGCATCTTCATCCCAGCTAATGACTGAGCTCAAGATCCACTCAGATTAGGGGGCATCTTTCTACGCCGCTGCTCGCAAAGATTAAATATCAGCGCTCGTTATTTCACTAAGTGTGAAATTTTAATTTCATGCCCAAAGAGCACAAAATCACAGAATGTGTTAGAATGAGCCGATTTGATTTCCTCTTCTCAGTTAAATTCTTCGCACCTTTCTCCTGTGTTCAAACGCAAACAGCGTTCTTGCTGTAAACACACCAGCACTGACTCGGATTCCAGTAAAATATATCAAAACCCCTCAGTTTTAGTGTGAGCCTCAGCTCACATACTCCATTAATCCCTGAAGACTGTTTTGGGCACATTTTTGTCCAGAAATAAATGATTTAAAACTTCACCGATGATGATTAATGGAAGCATCTTCCTCATTTCTCAGCGAGTGAACTGAAAGTATCAATCTTCCACTTAGTGTATCCATGATTTAGTGTGGATGGGAACAACCTGGAGACTGAGAAGTGGATTATTTAAAATAAATATGGCTGGACCTAAGATACAATAATGACGGCGGCAAAGATCTGCATTGTTAGACAGAAACCACAGCAGTTTGGTGCATGTTTTTATTTGCGCTGAAATACTTAAACCTGCATATTACACAACCTGCCTTTCACATCACCACATTAACAAGGGAGATAAACACAAATGAAGCGGTGGAACGGGCACGAGTCGTTAGTCTGATTTATTGTCACATACAAAAACTCCAACTGGTGCGGCCATTTGTTAAATTTAGAGGAAATATCTCCCAGGATGCATCTGTGCCTGGGTAAATTAATTACTGAGATCCTCTGGGTGCTGTTGACGTCACTGCGTCCATTTGTGGCAGTGAAAAAGAAATGTGAGAATGAAAAAGGGGGGCTTGAGTGCGAGCTGGCGGCGTCCTATTGATGAGGGTCCAGATGGTAAATCTTCCACGTGTTCTACTGTACGCTTCTGACGGCTGAGTCATTACTGCTGACAGGGAAGAGCCGCATCAGTCTCCCTGTCCTCCCACTCTGTCTCTGGGAATGATGCGGAGCTCTGAGCCGTGTTTCAAGAACACGTTCCCTGCGCAGAGGAGACACGACATCCCGTTCAGGATCACAGTTTAACGGAGGGTTTCACTGCCGAGGCGGCTGCAAACAGCCCATCAATCATCAGCCGCATCTGACGGTGCAGCTCTAACATCATTTTACGGTTTAAAGGGGATTAAAGGCTTTCCTGATGGCTAACGTTTAACCTGTTTGTGCCTCTAAGGTACCATTTTGTTGCTATATTGTGATATAGCACATATTCACTGTGAATGTCTCCCCATTATTCATTAATGTGGTCGTTTGGACAGCAATGCCGCCCTGGTTTCCTGCGTCCCCGGAGCCGATACCACGGCTGCGGACCGACAGAGGCGGCTGAGCCGAAGCTACTTTTGGCAGCTCAGATAAAAAGCCGTTATCACCTTTGGTCACAGCAGGCGTCGCCTTCCCGCTCTGACAGAGAGCCCGGCAGCCTTTGTCGAGGACGGCGCCTTACATAAGAAGTGGGCTACGCATTAAATATAAACCTCGGGGAAACACGAGGGAGGCTGACACAGAGAAGTGATTCACCCCAGCTCAGCAATAATGAAGTCAAGCCAAATCTAAAACAGTTCACCAGAGGATCTTTCTGCATTAAATCCAACATTAGATTCTGCTCTCTCGGGGCACAAGAACCCATCCAGTATTCATGAATCGGTAAACACCATTTACATGTATGCATTTGCAAGCGTAAGCCGCAGAGAGGAGCTTGCTCAGAATCCCCTGCAGGCACAAACCAGTGTTTCTCTCTTGTTTCCATGGTTAAATATTTGAGCTTCGCCATATCATGGTGTGTATACACGGTCTGACACTATAAGGCTGCTTTTCTCATTCACTGCCGGGAGTGTGAATTTTCCTCTCTGCTCACTGAAAATCTAATTTTAACACATATCCTCGAGAGTGCAGTTATTTGTAGTGTTAAAAATTGTGGAAGCTAAATTGTAAATAAAGAATTCACGCCGTTCAAAGGTCCGCTGTCGGTACTTACAGTAAGAATCTGATGAAAATAGACTTTTCTTTCTTGGTGTTATTAGTAGAAACACCTGCAAACTCATTTCTTTAGAGGGCTTTGTCAAATGAGATGAGACCACAGAATGGAATGAAAATGACTGAAAAGAGAGCCGCTCAGCCTTTTGCAGAAACACCTTGCTAAAATAACCAATAAATCACCCTCACCTGCTGTTTGCGCAGGGTTAATTCCTATTCCATCTGCACGGAGACAGAGGAAAAAAAGAAAATCATCACATCATCGACACATAAAAACTCCAATCATTGTCATGTAAATGAGCAGCAGAGAAATGACAAAACATTATTACAAACATTATCAGTTATTTATAGTGAGGTTGTGCTGAACAACAAGAAAGAAGGCAGCAGGCAGATAAGGATGGAGCAGCGGCATGGGCGGATTCTGCACAGTTCCAAATTAAACCTGTATTTATCAGAAACAACCAGCTTAATATTTGGTTTCAGTATCAGCTTTTAACTTTACTTATTTAATTTACTGTAAATAAGAACAAAACTACCTCATGCAACATGCAAAAAAAGAATACAACCGGAAACATTTTTTTTTAAAAATGGCAGCCTTTGTCAGTACTCACCATTTGTTATTATTGCACTGGTTGCTGATGGTACCTTGAACTGGTCAAAGAAGTAGAAAAAAACAAAACATCAAAATTGATATCAGAGGATATCTAACCCTCATATACACCCAAACTAAAACCTGACGTTTCTGAAACCAAATGCTAGTTTTCTGCAAAGGGATATCTGCAATGTTTGGGCCACAAATATCTGAGACAGTCAAAGTCAAATCCACTTGGCCTGAAACAAGCACAGGGGTTTGTGTTTTCACACGAAGTCAGAGGCACACGTACAGTTTAGAGACCGCCTGGGGGAAAAGAGCTCTGCCTGAGGTTCTGGAAAGAAATCACTCAGCTTGCTCACAGTGAATGTCCGACTTCAGGGCTGGACTGAAGAGTCTGAGGGCTTGAGGATGGAGGGAGCAGTCTAGATTAGCACAGTATCGCTCACCAAACCGCTGCAGAGTCAACCAAAGATGAACTCAAACCTTATCAAACTCTCACTGTTATATATGTTGTTATGATGCCTAAAAATAAGGCAGATTTTTGCTCTTTTCGGGGACGGACTTTGTGTTTCACAGCGGTTGTTATTTTCTGGAAAAAAATGAAATGAAAATCTTCCATATTAGCGTCTATTCTATTACAGTCTTGTGACTCTAATAAACACACTGGGGGTTTAACCAATTTTCTGTTCGTAAAAAAGGACAAAGCAACAGAAAATGATTCTCTGATATGTATTAGACTAAATGAGGTTACAGCTAATGCAACAAATGCAGTGCAACTCCGCTCGCAGTGACAATACAGTTTTCTTGGGATCTGGGGACTTATTGCAACGTTTATATCATAGAATAAATAGGCGCCCACCTCTTCGGCTGCAAACTTCAGCACTGCTGTGAATGGTGTGCTCTCTGGGACACTCAGTCTGCAGCAAAACAAAAGTTGTCAACGGACTGATTTTAAAGCTTTTATTCTATTTCCTATGTTCATTTAACTTTTTACATCATGCATGTTGCAGAGTAAAATATAGCTTTTACACGTCATTCTAGCAGAGCCTGAGGGATTTTTTTAATTTCCACAGAGAAAACAAAAGATGCATTTCAACATCAGCTTCACATGAATGGATCCTTATTTCTGTTAGTCATTTCTGTTAGAGGAGACAGAATAGAACAGAAACATATTTCGTTGAAATATGAGAGAAGGAACATTGCAGAGTTAGACATAAAACTGCGAGAAAGGTAATAGAAAAGGAGATGAAATGTCTCAGACAACAAACAACCAGCAAAAACTAAACCATCGTGGTCAGCACATTTTCCCTGAAAAAGGACGCCTGCGAGCACTTTCCTGCCGGCTGCTGTAGAACCTATTTCATTTCTGTAGTTGGCACCAAACATCAACTCAGTAAGATGGAGCAATACAGCAAAAATGAAATCTTTAATTTATTTGAAATGGATGATACTTTCTGAAAAAAACAAACAAAAAACCACACATTACTTTGGGTGATAAATAACGTGTGTGTGTGTGTGTGTGTGTGTGTGTGTGTGTGTGTGTGTGTGTGTGTGTGTGTGTGTCTATCTACCTATCTATCTATTTATCTACGTATCTATCTGTGTTTGTATGGTTATAAATATTTTAAGGGAAAGAAAATCAAAGTACTCGTAAAAATCTACCTGTTATCTTTAACATGTATATTATTCCACCTGTTAAATTTAAATGCTAACAGATGCTACCTACCTGATCATTTGTATTTGATGTAGCATTAAACACAGACAGTAACATATATTGTCCCATTTAGAGATGATATGGCCCTCCGCAGTGCCAGTGACTTGTTAAACACACAGTTAATGAATGAAAGACAGAATAAAATGAAATGTAAGCTGTAAACTCTGAGCTGTCAATACTTACACTTTATAAGGCAGCCGCGGGTCCGACGTCAGTGTGATTTTAAACGTTACTTTGGACCTGAAAGAAGAAGTATTCCATATTACTACAGCCCGATGATTGGTTATAAAAACGGTATATACTTGAAAACATATGATGCTAAATAACAGAATAAACTCACATTTTTAAAGCGAGCCAGCGCCACTTGCTGTCTCTTTACGCACACCCGGAAGTCCGGAAGGACCCGAATGTACACGTCACCCCTTCAGCACTGTTTCTCACAGATTTCGCATTTTTGATGTGTCAGATGGTATTTTTATATGCTTGCAAAAAGTCAGATTTTCGTTGTAAAACTGCTTTTAGGTATAATCATTTCAGTTATAATTAGTTTTATTAATTATCAGGCGCCGTACAGAACAACTAATCTTTCCCGTAAAGCTCTCCAGAAGGCGCAGTCAAGGATTTTGAGCTTGCATGTTTTACCGTACATATTGTGATTCCTTTTCACTTAGAAGAAACTACGACTGTAACAAGAAAACCTGTCTTAAAACTGCCAAAAGGGAGGTTAAATGCCATTAAATCTTGGGTATTTGTACAGTTCATTTTTTATAGCAATATTACCTTTACAGAATTTGGTCAATAGTCAGAAAAAAGTAAAGACAGCACTAACGACATAAATTGCAACTGATAGAGATGATCCCTAAACCAGTCCACACCTAAGATTCAATGTAAGATATAGCATAAAGAGTTTTATGATCCACAATTGGTGAGATTTGATGCTAAACAAAATCCACTATCCAATAACAAAATCCAATATCAAATTATTAATGCATTGTGCTCCAACCAATTAAATTTTATACTGCCACTTCATATGTAGGTAAACACATGCACAAATACACGGGAAAGCATATCTGCACACAAATTAAATGTTCACATCATTGGTGGATCTAAAAAAAAACAAAAAACAAGAAGATATGGGGAAATAAGGTGACAACAAGAGTTCTTAGTAAGGAATCCGGCATTTATTCTGATTTTGAAATGATTTCATCTGGTTTTCACAGCTTCTGTCCATCAAGAAAACAACACGTATTGTTTTCCAACTGTTTCAGTTCTGTTACATTTAAAATCTAAAGTTATGGTCTAAAAGAATAACGCAGTTTGTGTGCCTGACATGAGCTGCAGTCACATGGAATCACACTTAGGCACCAGTGAGTCGGCTGCTGTGTTAGCGCTCTGCCCATGCTTCAATAACAGGCTGAATTAGTTTCAAATCAGGTGTGGAGAAATAGGAAACAGGAAGCAAAGATCAATTTCTGTCTCCCTGTAATCATTTCCTCTTTTATCACTCTTAGTCTCTGGAGTCTCATCTTCAGCGCTGCTGTGCATTTCTTTTCCTGTGCTTGAGGGTTGCCACTGTGGTACAGGATGGTCGCGACATTCCTTTTAATGTTACAAAAAGAACAAAAAACAACAAACAAAATTCTGAAATAGGGAAGGGCACCCCCCCCCCCCCAATGCCCCCATGTAGAGCCATCCCTGGCTTCAAACCATAGCCACCTTTGTGCTGATTGAAATGGTCACTCATAGACCGTTTGGCTGGAGCAGCAGAAGCAGTGATATAATCACAATCTCCCAGGAAAACAGAACCATCATGCTGAGCCAGAGAAAATTAAAAGCCAGCAGTGCAGAGCCTGCATCACTGGATAAAAACGTGGAGGAGTCTGGGACTTACAAACCCAGTCTCTATTTATATGTAGGACACTCTGTTGCTACAAATAATGCTCTGCAACACCCCCTCAGTAATTCCTTTGAATCTACCAAGTTGCAGTGTTCTGTTGCTGCTTCTGATTCAGACGGCTGCAGGCTGATACAGTATGCATATATATATATATATATATATATATATATATATATATATATATATATATATATATACATGCAGATGTTTGTGTTATCGAATGATAAAACCTGCATAAAGTGTGGGCGTTCTGTATATATTCTGCTATCCTTTATAAGCATGAAACATCTGCAGCTCTGTGCAAAGACAGGGGTTTATTACTGCTTCAGAAAGGAGCCTGTTACCTCTCGCCACAGCAGGGTGCTGGAGTTAAGCCTCAATCAAAAACCTGGACTTACCAAGAAGAACCTGGAAGCAAAAAAAAAAAAAAAAAAATCAGGAGGAGGATAAACCGCAGTGCTCATTAAACCGTGCTGGACTGGAGGTTTCTCACACAGATTCCCCTTGAAAGTGATAACACTATAACTATGCTATTGTTTAAGGTATATCCATTATTATGAGTGCATGTGTCCGCTCCATGATTTCTCCACAGACTGACTGGGGACCTGCGAGTGACTGACTGTAACTTTATATTGCTGAAAGTGTTGTGTTTTGTGCGTTGGTCAACTGCAGGATGAACCAACGATAATTCATCTCATAACATTTGAGAGTCACAATCAAATGATTTGCTACCGAAACCAAGCATCGCAAAGAACAGCTGTGGAGAACCATTCCAACCAGTGCTCATCCAGATGAAAAGAGTAACCTTGTATGAGGAGGTTATTATAATAATCAGTGTAAAAGATTATAAAGAGACCCCCCAGAGATAACACTCGTGCCATTCTTCTAATATTTACTCACTTTGCATAATCCCCTGCCTGCTGAGTTCTAATTAAATTTCAGCAGAGGAATAATTTGCCTGGGTCCTGTTAAGACAGAGAGGGCAGTGCAAACAAAGCTGCTTCTCTAGAACGAACAAACATTACTCAGGGGAATAATGTGCAATGTCACAGTTATAGAACATGTTCGTATTTTGTGAAAGAACATTTCCACAGCATTTACCTCCTCTTATTATTGGTTTTAATGCAATAATTCATCATTTTATTAATTAAAATCAGCTAAAATCTGCTGATGCGTGACGGGTTGATTCAGCCGGCTGTGTGTGTGTGTGTGTGTGTGTGTGTGTGTGTGTGTGTGTGTGTGTGTGTACTCTGGAGGGCGTAATGATGCTGGTGGGTATCATTTGCACAGACACACCAGTTATCAGGACACGGGGTTTGTCAACGTTAAAATGGAGCCTCGGCTGAGAGCAGGCGCCTGTCCATTTCAATTACATGCTCCATTCATTGCAGATCGATGCTGAGAACGAGCTCTGAAGATGGGGGAGGTGGAGGGCAAACACGTGCCAAAAGGTTTTTGGATAAAAAAATGTTGTTTACGTGTTCAATCTCATGCGCTTAGATGTTTTTCAATGTTTGTCAATATGATCGGGTATGTCACGAAAGCAGTGATAAGATCAGTTTTGTTTTTTTTATCAGTTTTGTTTTTTATTCTAGCATCAGATTCAGCACTGCTCGTCTCCGCTGTCCCCCGTCTTCATGTTTCTCCATCCCATTTGTCTTTTACCACCACCCATCGTCTCTCCTCAGAGATTGGGGTCGAATATGTTGCTGACATTTAAAGCCGCGTCTTCGCTGGTGGTTTCCTCCTCGAATTCTCCAAAGGGCAAGCAAAAGTGCTGGCAGTCAGGGAATCGATACAAATAAGACCATTACATGTGGCGAACAGCACTCTGAGGTTTCGAGCAGCAGCAGAAAACCCACAAATTGATCATTATGATTACCAACCCTTCAAACTCCCAGAGCCGGGACGTGTGCACGGGTGTGTGTGTGTGTGTGTGTGTGTGTATGTGTGTGTGTGTGTGTGTGTGTGTGTGTGTGTGTGTGTGTGTGTGTGTGTGGAGAATAATTAGCAGTGTGTGTATCTGTACCCCAGCTGTCTACACACGCCACAGAAGATGAAACACTCAGCACTAATTAGGGCGTTTATGAACACTGCTCAGTCCCTCTGTGCAACCAGCCCAAACACAAGGGTTGGAATAGCTATCCTTATGGGACCCTTTCTTCCATTTATTTGTGCAGCTTTGACCCTAACCCTGACCTTGTCAGTCTCACGACAAGACCACTGAGTTAGGACCCCACACAAACCCATATGCAGGTATTATCAGATGATTGATTTCCTCTCACATTAGTCTTCATGTATGGTGGTTTACACAATACTGGGATTGCTCCAGTTCCAAAGGGACATCAAAGGTTTGGTCTAAAATCACAGCTCAAAACAACACTTCATCCATCAAGACAGAAGAATAATTTAATTAAGAAAAAAACAGAAATGTCTCACCTCATCATTTTGATAACACATGTTCAGGTTGGGATGCTCTGGCCAAATAATCAGCCTCACTCTACATCCTTCAAGTCTTCAATTCAGAAGGAATTATGTCGTCTATCATCCTGGATCATCCTGTCTGTCTGGTGACTACATCTCTGACAAAATAGCTGTCGTTATCTCCAATATGTCTGGCACTAATATATCTTCATCATCTGCTGTATAAATGCTGGGCAGACATTGCAGATGGTCGTGTTGGATCTCTCTCTCTCTCTCTTTCTCTCTCTCTCTGTCTCTCTCTCTCTCTCCGTCTATCTTTCTCACACAGTCACAGAATCCTCATGCCTTTTGTCCAGGATCATTATTATTGTCATGCTTCCATCACAATTAATTCCATTGGCATCATTTATTCATGGCTCGCTGCTCATCGGTGGCAGCCTTGTTACGTGGTCACACGTGAATGCGTCTAGATGCTGACGCTGAATCTAATATGTGTGGGCTATTATCCCACTTTGATTACTGGTATATAGAATACGATTCCTCATTGTTCTGTTCCACTGTGTGTGATGTCGGCGCCTTTATTAATAGACTACTGCAGCGTTGCTGCGAAGGTAATTTACAGGCCGCGCATTGGTTTGACCTGATCCACCAGGCCAACCAGGCAAGAAAATCCCTGGCAGAAGCTAGAGATATGAACAGAATGTAGAATTCCCCTCTTCATGAAAGAGCAGATGGTGAAGGATATA
>BJFM01001618.1:33962-49502 GCA_016586285.1 Arothron firmamentum
ATATATATATATACACACGGGGAAAAAAGCGTTGTGGATTTGAGGATTTGTCCGTCTGCACAGAGAGTACTCAGGCTCCCCCTGGCAGCGATCAGATGCGTAATGAATGGCCGGGCCGGTTCGCAGCAGGAGCTCTGCAATCGAGTGATGAAGGCCGTGACTGTGCATACACTGACAATCTAAGTGACGGCACAAGACATTCTGGCATGTTTCTGTACAGAAATGTGCAAGTAATTTGCCAGATACACCTGAGGGATTTCCAGAGGGAAATGTTATTAGTGCTGCAGACCAGTAGATCTCAGGTCCAGCACACGCTGGATCATGTGATTGATGAGCGACTTTCTCCTTTGCTGCATGACTTCTGGGTTTTGTTGATGTTTCTCTAAGTGATCATAGAATAATACTGCTGCTCTGTGTTGTCATCCCAAAAAAGATGTGCGCTCAGGTAGTGTAAAACCCCTGAGTAAGGGCCCACATAGGTTTGGATTTCTGATATATGCTGTTCCACTGCTGTGGCTGTTTGGCTCCGACCTGACTAGCCAAGTCTTGACTGAGGAGAGGAGAACTCAGGAAACCAACCAGTAACCACATCTCTGCCTTAACTCATCTCATTTCAGATGCCATATATCATCTTCTGTCTTTTCCTGCTTTGAACAATGGTATCTGTGTCCTCTCAGGAGACGTCTTTGTTGAAGGATCTTTCCCTTTGAAAAGGCATTTTGTTGACAGTGATGATGTGACTCCCTCACACACCTGAAAATGCATTCCTCCTCACTGCACTGTTGCAATGAGAGTGCCAAATCCAATGTTTCTCTCCAGTGATGCACGAGCCCATAGGAGCCGCCCGGATTTACCAATTTGTGTCAGTGAGAATATTGTGAAACGTAAGAGGCCATTTCCTCATTGCTGTCTAAATTGAAACAAGAAACCCCAATGGTCCAATCTACTGTTTCACTGCTAAAAAAGTAGGGAAAAAAGGGTGTTCTCTACCAAATTAAACAGTTGGCAAAAGCAGTTTTGTTAGCACTCATCTCTCCAGTAACAAGCTAACCAGTCAGCACAGTGCAGGTAATTATTGGAGTGTCTAATTATATGCAAAAATGATCAAGACTTTCACATTAGTTCAGAGTAATGAGCATTCTCATACAGTATGAATCTATGAATAATAATGACATGCGGAGAGCTATGCATTTGCTTTCTGCTCCTCTTATGTATTTGGATGGTTCTTCTGGCTAAAATGCTGTCTGAACCTTCTGATCTGGGTATTGTATGAATTGATATTATGTTTAATTATCTTAAGAAGAAGCCATGGTCACAAAATTCCAGAGAAACAGACAATATGAAACTGTCTCAGATTTCCCAGAGTCCCATGCTTTAGAACTGAATTCAAAATAAAACAAAAAATTCAATTTGCTGCACTGTGAATTAAATTGGAGCTAATTGTGTATGTATGTGTGTGGGGTTTTTTGTTGTTGTTTCTTTGTTTGTTTGTTGTTTTTTTTTACATTTCTCTGACTGTAGTCCAAGGAGATGGAAGAGAAAAAGAAATTATGCTGGATGAAAATTTGTGTTGATGTTTTATAAATAGTTTGAGGGAGATTTTTTAATGTCTGCCATGTTTTAAAATGAAGAGCAGAACAGTCAGTACTCTGCCACGCAAATGGCTGAGGCTGATCATTTGATATATTCCATTTACTATTTCTAATTAGCAATTGTGGGGGAGTTAATTGTGCATTTCCAGATTTTGATGATGAAATAATATGTCCACCATCCACCATCACCTCACCCTGGCTGCAAATATAGGGCTGCAGTTTTCCAAAACCATACTTCGATTGTGTTTATCCTGATTTATTTGCCTGAATTCTTCATGTCTCAGCACAGCAACATCCGTGAACATCTATGTTCCTCATCATTCCTCGCTACATGATGTTTATGGTGATAATAAAGATATGATATAGTTGGTGCTATATGCTTTTATTGTTCTCACAGGATTCATGGGCAGCAGTGGCTGTAGGGGGTATTCACAGAGGGAAAAGTGCTGTGAAATGTGTAGACAAAATGGCCTAAAAGAAGCGTTCAGCAGTGGTAGTTTGTTCCTGCTGTGGTCAAATGGTGCCACATGCAGTAATAGAGGGAGACATTATTGGGTGCTTTGCATTGTTCAGAGCAGGCAAACATGGTTAATAGAGCTCATACTGGCTCCGATAGCGTCTTTCTCGTACATTACCTCAAGAGAAAAAGAAGCAAAAAACGACCTTTCATTCCTAGAGATAAGGTTTATAAATTCTGACTCCATAAATTCTCCATTATCATTCCACATTAGCTAGTTTTGATCATTTGGAAACTTAGCTCTTCAAACTGATGAAAATTTAGGCAGCTCTCATCTGTTCAGAAATGTCACTGGCTGAGTTTCTATTAGCATCACAATGCTTTTCCCCCAAACCCGCAGCAAAAGCCAAATAGCATCTGTCTAGCAATGAACTCGGTTGACATTTAATAAAAAATACTTATTAAAGGTCACCTCACCTGCGTGATACTACAGAAGAAGCTGGTGCCATTCAGCCTGCTGTGTCTACCTTTGAAAATAAACCATTGTCTCCTTCTGTCACTTGTGCTAAATTTGCCAAAATTACTGTTAAATTGTTAAAAATAAAAAAGAAAAGAAAAGGTTGCTTTCGTTTTTTGTGGTCATTAGCAGGTAGCATGCTAGCATCCGATATTTGCCTTTGCTGTCCTTGGAAAAGCTTCGCTATAACTCATCCAGCCTCCAGCTCCCTGGACAACAGAGCTGTCAAATATGATATTTTTCTGTGTTGTTATTGAAGCAATTCTAACTAAAGCGCTGTGGAAAATGCTGGCTGAATTTGATCCAATTTCACGATGGCACGATGGGGTTTTGTCTGACACCTGAGGGGGAAGCTTCAGCCTCACTTTTAGGAAGGTGCCATTCTAAATAAAAGATGCTTTCTGTGTTAAATACAGTACATTAACTTTGCACGTGTGTGTTAGCGCTGTAGCAACAAGGCCTCAAGGATGGCTCTTATATGGTTATTGCATAGGCCAGTAAGAATCAATACTGTGTTTACTAATCAAGCACTGTGGGTGTGTTCTGTCCTCACAGAGTGAGGTTGAGTGGGAACAAATCAGAGCATTTTGCTGTATTTATACCTTTGCTGGAAATACCCGACCAGGCATGTTGTGTTCTTGTTTTGCAGCACATGAACTGTATTGAGCCATATTATAGAATTAAACTTGTTAATTAAACATCTTTTCTTTTAAATCCAGTTTCACTTTTTTAGCACCAGAAAAGAAATTAAATCCAGCAGCAATTTCCCTGCATGCACTGTTATTTTGCCTTAACCAGTAGTTCTCAAGTCACTATAGCCACAGGGAACGGCACAGTAATGACGTAGGCTTCGGAAAATCTGAGGAACGCGTCTTTTCCTTGGAAAGTTTTGCGTGGTGTCTAAAGTTTCTGCACTCAGTCAATTCAGGAGACACAAGACATTTAGGATCTTTTGTGGATTTTAATGGATCCGCAGAGTTCTTACCTCAGTGGTGTGGAGTTAAACGATGCTGTGGCCGGATGGAGAGCAAATCTAATTGAAGGCATTAGATCCTCTGGAGGACTTCAGTGTCTCCACTAGAAGGGAAGTTTTCCAAGTGGTTCAGCTCAAGTTGCACACAGCCAATCATCATTAATGACATAATGTTGTTAAACACAGGGAAGATTTCATGTGTGGAGCTTTTACACTTTTTAAACAACAGATGCACGACCAAAGTGACTCTGCCGCTCAGGTTTCAACTAAATATGGTGACTTTAAAGGAAAGCATCTGCAGACTCTGGTCCTGGGGGAGGACAGGTTTGTACCCATGAAATGCAGAATACAGGAAGTAAAATGATAAGTTGCACTTCAGCCAAGACCTGTGGGTCAACGACCGAGCGAGGAGGAGGTGACAGCGTCAGCGTCAGCAAGGTCCACACTTTAAATCACCAAGGGGACAATCTGGTGGGACCACAGAGGTCATGGTTCCGTGGTGCCACTGGCCCCTTTCACTCACAACATTCGCCCTGTGACGTAGTCAGAGAACAATGCAGAAAAACCCTAAATTATCTTTTGACACGTATGCCCCCGACTGAACTGCATAAATTCAAAAGTACTGCGCAAGTCCAAAAATATAAATTCAATTTAGTTCATTTTTACAGTGTAATAGCTGAAAAGAAAAGAAAGAAAGAAACTTAGAATGTCTGACAGCACATGACTGCAAGAGTTATATCATATACTCTATTATATTTTATATTGGCTAAAGTTGCTTAATATGTTAAAATGCACTAAGGTTCTGAATGACTGGCTGGAGAAAGCCGTGACTTTGACATGCAGTAATGAAAAGCAGACAGAGCAGAAAGCCAAAAAAGAAGAACATACACACCCTGTGAATTCTTTGATGGTTAAATAAAGAAATCCAACAAAGCTGGCTTATTCAGTCATGAGGAATACGATATGATGCATTTTAATCCTTCTGCACCTTCAGCCGACTGAGATATCCCATACAGCGCCCTCAGGGGGGTCGTTTTAATCACGCCACATGATAACAGCAACTTCATTCAACCATATCTTCCTATCGCTCTCTACCTGCATCTTTCTGCTAATCACGATCTCTTCTTCAGTCAAATAATATGCGATAACTGTAAATTAACATAGGGTAATTACAGCGATGTACCCCAAGATATAATTTCTGCTCAGTTTCTTCTTCCTTTATTTGCTGCTGCTGCTGCTGCTGCTGAGGGCAGCGAGCGTGCCAGCACACACTCATCTCACAACCAGTTTGCATCCAATCACGGTGTGTCCACAAGACTCAACACTAGATAGGCTACTTAACTGCTGAATTGTGTGTGTGTGTGTGTGTGTGTGTGTGTGTGTGTGTGTGTGTGTGTGTGTGTGTGTGTGTGTGTGTGTGTGTGTGTGTGTGTGTGTGTGTGTGTGTGTGTGCGTGTGTGTGTGTGTGTGTAGCTGAGTTTACCAGGTCAGACTCCCGGGACCTGGGTGCCCACGTTTGCTTTTAAAGCTGAAGAATTAAAAGCCTCATGGACGCTGGGTCTGACCTCAGCAGGCTGCTGTCTTTTCACACTTGCTCTTCTTCGCCTCCTTTTTCAGTTCCCTTCAAATCCATCAGGCTGTTAATGACAGTTTCATGTGATGCTGCTGCAATTTTCTGTCAAGATTATGTGAATAACCAGCACTGCCTCATCTTCCACCCATCTTTTACATGAATATAGTTCTTGTGACTACTGTCATAAAACAGCCATAACTTTAAAGAAAACATCAAACAAACTTAAAAGGGACAGAAGAATAAGATGCTGCACATGATCATAATGCATAGCTTTCAACTATCTTTAACTCATCAGGACATTCAGAGCACTTTAACAAAGAAAGCAGTGACAAATTAATGGCTGTGTGTACGGAAGTACACTATAATTACAGCATCCTAATCATTTTCAGAAACTGGTCATTTCCATGGTGACGGTGTCCTTAGAGAGACTTCAGAAAGCATTCTCCTCCAATTTATGTTGGATTAGCCCTTTTAAAAATGTTGCTGTTGCTTTGTGCCCATTCCCAGTTCAGACCTTTGAGGGCACCTAAAAACAACAACAAGAAAAACCCAGCAGAATATAAAACTACTGCTCAGCCCTGAGTTTGGAGCGGCTTCCTGAATAAGCTACAAAAAAGACTTTTCCAACAATACCTGACATTTTCATTACCTGAATCGTAGCTGCAAGCGTGTAACCTAAATTTAATTTTACCAGGTTTGCTATTTTAAAAATCCCCGATGAGTGGGTGCCGTCTCTACCGTCTACTCACGACGAGGGAAAGTTAGCTCATTTTATTTGTTCCCATGTTGCAGATTTCAGGTGCAACGTTCTGCACGACGCATTTTGGCGAGTGAAGAAGGTTGAATAAATACAAGTCTGCCGGTAACATCACATCACCATTAATCCCAGTGTTGCGTAACTTTATTTTTCCCAGAGGTGAAGTTCACCGCTTGGATTAGTCCCTGCAGCTGTGCTGCAGCACCACAGAGGCTGCTGATGGTGGCGTCTGTGGCAGATGTGCCTGCAACTAAAACTCTGATGTGGGAGGAAGCAAGAACATGCTGACAGAGACACAAAGCACTTAGCGCTGAGCAGGTGTCGCCTCAACTTTTTCTACATTTCAGTTGAAAAAAGACTAAAAATTTAAATTTTAGTGAGGGCCTCTTAAAAAAATCCATTTCATAGTTTTTCCCAGTGTCACCAACAGGCATGTGTGTGTGTGTGTGTGTGTGTGTGTGTGTGTGTGTGTGTCTTTGTGTGTGTGTGTGTGTGTGTGTGTGTGTGCATACTGTAAAGTGAGGACATTTCTGGCTGGACCGTCCTGGAAACCTGGAAGGTGGACTGACAGCAGGTTTTCAGATGCACTGCCAATGTGAAACATTAAGGACATTCCTCATAAAGATCGAACTACAGAGATGTGTTTGATTCATGCATTCTAGGCCTTCATAATGTTCCAATTCATATCCAGTGCACGTAAAGCAGGATTGTCCCAATTGTGCCAGAAATGTGCTCTGTTTGCTTTGATCCTGCTGCCTCTGTCCTGGATGCGTGGGGTCCAGACTGAGCTTGTTAGCTCTGCATCCGTCAGAATGTACATGCATCACAGACCTCATTGAAGATTCATGTATGTTTCCTGTTGATTTAGTCCGTGTATCCACAGGAAGGTTAACGCCGTGCACAACAAATGTAGACAAAACTGCAGTTTCAAGGAACCTTTGAAGAACAAGGAGTATTTCATCTAATGGTAAAGTTCAATCTGACAATGCATTTTTCCCTCAGAGGTCTTTCACTTTTCACCAAAACGGTGCTTTATTTTTGTCTGCACCCTTCCTGTGGCTTCACCTTATACCCCATTAGAGGAGGACACAATCAAGCTAATAATTGGGTTCCTGTGTGGGCTTTCCCCCCTCTGGCAACAAAGAGAGGCAATAAAACTTGACTTAGATCCATCTGCTCAACTTACCTTTGTTTGCATGGTGATTGGATGCCTCATCTGATAACCAGTGGCTCGGCTCCAACTGGAGAGGTCGATAAGAGTAATTACTACCAGGCTCCCAAGGCATAAGCATGACTGGGGACGTCTTAAAGCGAGTGTGCACGGGTGAACATGTGCGTTGGGGCAGATTGCAATCAAATTACCACAGAGAAGCCTTACTACTCAGTGCTGTGAAATCCAAAACTGATAAAACTGAGCAGACACGCGACACCACAGATTTGATGGTTTGGATATGCAAGAAACAAGGAGGTGATAAAACGGTGGAAAAAACTTCCCAACTGGCAGGCAGGTGCTTTGGAGACACTCCTTACATCTGCCACTAATTATCAAACGTTCTTGTAGATAATATGAGCTGATGGCATTTCTTCTTTTGATGGTACGGACACATTAAACAAAGATAATTGCTCTCAAAAATAAGGAGCAGAATTGAGGGAGCAAATGATCAAATTAGCAAATATTGCTTTCAGAGTAATCTTGGATTAGTTTAATTATCCTCTTGAAACCGTTGTTGGTAATGTAAATATTCCAGAGCCGGAGTCTTAGTGTGGATGTGACTTACTTGTTGTCCATGTATGCCCACATTCCACCTTTTAATGACAGACGGTTTACTGAAGCAGCCATAAACGTTTTACTAAACAAAGGTCGTTATTCTGTCATTGAACGCGGCATAAAAATAAGATCAGCTGAAAATATTGCCCTATGTTACTGATGTATATCAAAATGCACTTAAACAGCAACAGTGTGTAGTTGTGCTTTTCTTCTGAACCATCACCGCAAAGCTCAAAGGCTTTAACTGCGTTTTTATTGACAGTGAGTGAACATCGAATTTGGCCTGCAGCTTTGCTTGCTGCACTTGGTGATTACGCCCGCCGTGAACAGGGAGTTGAGCTCATTGGATGTCCTTTGTTCCTTTGTTCCTGGCTGTGAGGTGGCGGGGCATAAATCTTTGTCTGGGGCCCTGTCAGAGTGGGAACCAAGAGCAGCACGCAGAATGGCGTAAAAACCTCTTGTTTTAATTCCAAGGCAGAATCACGGGATCAGGCAAACTCTGGGTCAGGCACACAGGCAGGGTTTCAGAATCCAGCAAACAGTCTTGAAGTCAGTCAATTACAAAGCTGGAACACTCAGCTCAAACACACGAACATGAGTAACGTTCTGGCAGGGAGTCCCTCAAAGACTGCTGCTTAAATAGCTGCGCTGAGCAGCCGGCGCAGCTCATCAGAAACGCCGTGCAGGTGTGGCTGATCAGGAGCGCACGGCAGGTGCGACAGAGAGGGGAGGGTGGCAGCTGGAGCAGGACCCCAGCTGTGACAGGGCCCTGGAAAAGAGAGAAGGCCGCAGCAAAACTGTGTTTATCCTCAGATCTGAGTCATCAAGCTGATAGGAACAGAGGAATGAATAAAGAGAAAATCAATAATTCTAATCTGAAATGGGAGAAAGGTGGCGAAAAGATGCTGTCAGAAACAACAAGAGGCTGAGTGTTTGCTCTTGTTTTGCTACCTTAAAGCTTTAAAATGCTTGTGCTTCAAATTCTTCTCATAGAAGTTTAGGCTTTTGTTCTGTGAGATAGTCGGCTTGCAGAACAAGCATCTAGAGATCCAATTAGACACTAAACTGCTCCTCCGTCCTTTCCTGTAGAATTTACTGCAACATCTTGGATGCAATTTTTGGAAAATGTTTGGTCTTCTGCGCTAAAAAAAAAGACAAAAATGGGATTTGACGGGACAAACCCCACATGCACTGTTGACTTTATCCCCAGCTGTAGATAAATGTCATCAGTGCTTCAGACAGTTTTAAACGCGACTCCGTTGTAGCGAAGCAGATCCTCATCACAAGGCTGCTACAGTCACTCATTGGAAAGTATGTCCCCAGCAGCTGCCGCGAGTTCTACTCATGAGTCATTCGATCCAAGACAGGAGAAAAGCAGTTTATGCAAAGGTATGCAGCCTGGTCAGCGCGTTTTCGCAACAATGAGTAGCTGCAGGAACAATCGTCCAGACCTGTGATCACATCCTCCCACTGCATTAATGCAGAATTCTGCTCTGACTTTTGGTATTTTCATGAGATCATCCAGGAGCCACACACGGCATAATTGCCCCTGAAATAAAACTGCAAGCTTGCGTTAACCACACCAAAGTGGAGGACATGAAAGCAAACCGCAGAAAAACCTGCCAGCATGCAGACAGAGGAATGCGTCAAACAGCTTTCCAGGCTAATGGAACCGTGTCAATCGCACAGCGCACGAGATTTATCCTGACCAGGATAGAATTAGGACAGGACTGAAAGGGCCTCAGAAGCACAAGGTAACCTGGGAAGTGACGAGGAAACATCAACACCGTTGCAAACCCGAGGAGTCATAATTTGTTTCTTTTGGAATAGGCTTGTTTTGGAGGCTGGTGGCACTGACACGGACTGCAATGACATTTTCAAGATGCAGAATAACATTTGAAGTTTTCCATTTGGGGATCTCCACCTACCGAGGACGCTAAAGGTCATGATATTTCATTTAGTGTTTACCAGTTTGAAAACTCAAGAGGAAAGGGAGCAATCCGACATTTCAGGGATTTTTTTGTTTTCCAGCACTCAGAAGCTTTGATGAGAAATCAACTGACAAATTTACTAGCACAGTTAAACTCAAGTCATGTGTTTTTCAATCCATCGTTCAGACAACAGACACAAGATCTAAATGCTGAAATAAACCATGACCGTAGCAGTGCCGCATCGTATGTTAAATTCCAATAATTACAGGTGTGATCTGGAGGCCAACAAATGTTGTTGGTCCATCAAGTCAGGCCTGTCCTGAATAAATGATGATTCAATCAACACATACTCATTCCTAATCATCGGAAAACGAGACGCTGTGAGGATGCCGCGCAAGCCTCAAATAATAATGAGAAAAGCCTTTTCCATCACTTTTTGACACAGCCCACTAGCGTTGCATTTGAGCCAGAGCCTCTTTAATGCATATTAATGCTGGTCCTGACACGGCTGGGGGCTAGGGTTTTGTGGTAGATGGTTGTTGTTAGCATCAGTGTTCACGCATCAAAAACAACTCAACTGGTCTAAATATTTAAATCAGTGTGTTATTATCTTGTGGGCTGACAAACACCAAAAAAATTAAACAAAACAGGTACCTTCCCTGTCATCATTTAACATCTGGCAGCATCTGCCTGGGGGGGGGGGGGGGGGGGGGGGGNGGGGGGGGGGGGGGGGGACTGGTCTCATTAAGCAGTCAATAACAGGCCACGAGCAGCCTAGAAGTGCAGGACACATAAAGAAAAAGTCAGTAGGATCCACTCCGAGGCTGTTTAAAGGACTGGGCTTCCGGCGCCAAAATGTTAATTTCCATTCTGGTGGTTCCAGTCTGTGTCGTTTGTTTGAAAGCCCACTTTCTATTTCTGGACGACATATGCAGAATCCAGCTTAATGCTTGTATGGAGGGTGATTATTTTTCATGCAGGGGTGAAGGTCTGTCAGCTTGGCTTCTTTGGCCATCATCGCACCGGTCCAGACACAATCAGAGTGTGTGCTGTCAGCCGGGGGTGCTCAGCTGCCGTACTGAATATGTAACTCGGATTGATACTGGCCAGTTTCTCACAGTGGGCTTATCTTGGCGTTGATGAGCAAATACTTTTGGTGTTTAGTGGTTTAAGTGTTCAAATTAGCCTGGAGAGCTGACTCAGCAAATGTTGCATGTTGTTATCACATCCCTCACCTGACATGTATTAATAATACAGTAAAGTAAGAGACTAACTCATCCTCAGGGCTCATACTGTATGTTAATAATTAGCCTTTGGTAACTTCCTGTTGCTGGCGTGCTGTTTCAGAAGCAGCAACTTTGCCGCTGGAGGTTGACAGCAACTTTCAAACTTTCTTCTGACTAATGGAATCTGCACTGACTTAAAGTGTGTGGATGTAAACTAAAGCACTCTTTCACGCCTCGGGGTGTCTGAATGTGCCAAAACATTTTTTTCAGGGCGAACGCTCTGCTTTTGACACTCATTACCATAATAACAGTAAGGGGCAGACTTAAAATGGACTTTCCATTAACAAATGTATGTTTAACCAATGCAAAAATGGAGCATTTTCTACTAAGTACTGTATGAAAGCTTCCTCTGCATAATTAATTAAGCTGCACTTTGTTTTACTTGTCAAATGCACGGCTGAGGGTAACACATAAAGGTGGCAGACAGACATTTTAAAGAGCTCTTTTCAATTCAAATGATCTCTTTTCCTTCTCTTATTCTCTCTTAAGAAAGTTTGGATTGTAAGTTTTTATCTCCATGTGTTATCCATGCAGAACTATTTAAAGGTTCCTGATTATTTAAAGTTATGTCATCCCAAAAAGCTGGCTCTGGGTGGGATTCCATGTGAAGATCTTTCTGTTTGGGTTTTTACATGTTCAGGAAGTGAAAGAATGTACAGTAATTTAAAATGAGCCTCCATTGTTAGAATGCTTCCGTGTTATCGTAATTCTTGCTGACTGTACAAAAAAAATATATATAATCAACTTCTTTACCTGAAAGCGATGTTCACTACATCTCCGAGGAAGACAAAGATCAATTCTAATTATAAAAGCCTGGGAGTAATTAAGATTTAAACTGTTTAGGTGACCCGAGAGAACCTCGGGAGCCACCACGTACAACACGCTGCACTCCCACGCATGCAACAGGCGTCATGGAAAGTGACTTATGCAATCACAAGGTTAACATGCTTCTTTATAGCTGCGCTCTGCCCATGATGTACTTCATGAAAAGGTGACTGATAATTTGCAAAAAAAAAAAAAAAAAAAAAGCGTGGGACACAAAGAGGACAGTGCTGCGTTTCCATGGAGATTAAACAGAAAACTGTGTTAGAGCATGAGTTCAGATTTCAGAGAACATGTGCACACGCACGTGCACACACCACGATAATAATTATCCACCCTTCCAACAAAAGCACAGTTTAACCTGCGGCTTTGTGGTGGAAACTGGACAGGAAAGATGAAAAAAGGGAGATAAAAGGGGCAGGCGGACGGGAGGGAGACAACCGGGTCAAGTGCATGTTCACGTTGGAAATGGGGCTGTTGGATTTCCACAATCTGTTTTATTTGGAGGTGTAGCAACATCCGTCTTACAACACCTCCTTTCACCTTGAGGACAACAGCTCCATCTGTGAAAACTCCCGCAACTTTCAACTGCCTGGCTGCTCCGGAGTTGTTCGCAACAACACCTCGACAAGGCCGACGCTGCTGCAGCAGCAGCCGTACAACCGTCTGTGAAATAAAGGCTTGTAAACGGAGCAGGTTTGCTTTATTCCAGTTCACACTGTTGTTCTTGTCGGCAGGGGAGACGATAGTTTGTTTAATTCCTTTAGAAAAGTCGCAGACCCACCAGCTTTTACAGTCCAGTGCTGCAGAGTGCATGCTGTGCTTCCCTTCAACACCAAACTTTCTGCACGGTTGGCGGGAGGCAAACAGTGGAAGTGTGCAATAATCACTCATGAGGAAGTTTAATAGAATCTGCTGCTTTTCCCTTCCCTTCCCCTCCACCTCTCATTAGCTGTTGTTTAAATCATCGCTCCGATCAATCTTGTTCAGAGGCCCTTTTATGGGGAAAGAATTAGCTTACTTATTTTTAGAATCAGTAATATTTACTAATTTCTGCCCTGTCAGCCACACAGACAGCTCAGCACTGCAAAGTGGATCATTGCAAACGTTGCAGCCGCTCCTGATACCGGTGACAGCCTATTTGTGATCAGCATGTAGACGGAGAGAAAACATGATACATTATGACTGAGCGTGGTCCCTTCCTTTATTATTGATCACCTCCGTTCAAAAGGTCTGCCTGAATGGCAGCCGCTGTCTCTGATGCGCTGTGACAAAATGGCTAAATGAATCACCAACGCAACACATTTGTCTCAGACTACGTCAATTTTCGGCGTGGCCGTCCAAATTGATCTGTTTGCTGCATTGTGGGACATCTGTGGATACCCTCAACGTAGTTTGATCTAATTGACTAATGAAGCTATTGACTGTCAGAGCAGGTGTGTTCTTTCCAGTAATGATTTGGTGCAAAAACTGCCTGAGCAGTAAGTCTAGAAACTGAAAATGCTCGGTTTTAAAAGATGAAGAGACATCATGAATGATGGCGTTGAACAAGCCCACACATGCATATTGTGTCCTTTCTATTCACAGACACCCAGATGTCCTTACAGACTGAACACTTTCAGAAATTTGCCCCCAGAGGCTTTTCAGTGTGGCCGCCTCGGCAGTTTACTTTCTGCCAACATAAACGTACGCAGACAGGAGGAATGAGTCTGACCTGCAGACTGTAAAAATGTCAGAGGGACACTTAGAGACATTATACGCCATTATAGAGACTTTACAGCATCAGCAGCTCTGTTGGGCAACCACGCAACACACACACACACACACACACACACACACACACACACACACACACACACACACACACACACACACACACACACACACACACTGTGTTATGTTGTGTTCTGACCAATAAGCCGAAACACTGTTTGAGCAAATGGTTGAACATCCACTGATGCATCACTAAAAATCCTTCCATCAGTGTAACACAGAAACCCTGACTTTCAGTTCAGGTAAGGAATCAGCAAAATCTATTTCTGTACAAGTAGCAATGAATAGAGTTCCCTCTTCTGTTTCTCAGGCCATAAAAGGGTTCTTTTGCAGCCATCAAACACATAAAATCTTTTATGGATCCCTCTAAACTATACATTAACTTAAAATCCCCAACAAATGAGCCTATTTAAATAGCTGTGTAGCCAGTAGAAATCATGAGCTAGTTAAGATGCTCTTCTAGGTCCATGCTGTGAATTTTTCTGGTCAGATCTGATTGAACTCAGGGGTGATTGAATCGTTCAGGTGATTCCTCCATCGTGCAGCGCCCGAGCCTTGAATGCGTCTCCGAGTGCGCAGGACCAGTCCGCAGCGGCGCTCCGCAGACCGCCTGCGAGGCATCTGCCTATCCGCGCTTCCTCCTGCCGGCGCTGCTCCGACTCCATCCTCCCCCAACAGGTGGATGAAGTCCAGTGGGCAGGGACAGCGGTGCCAAAGATACAACCTGGGGAAACTTCACGGCTGCTTGTTTTTCTTTGTCTGGGAATAATTGTTGGGTAAACTGAATGCGGTTGGCTCTGCGCCCCCCCGCTCTGCGCCCCCCCACCCTCCCCTCCCTTTCAAAAAAATAACAGCGACCTGGATCGTGATGGTGACGGAACGAATGTGGACGTACAATGGGGTTGCTGTGAAGTCTCCAAATGGAAGACAGGAGAATGCAGACTAAGCTGCAAAACAAGGGAAAGACGGAGCGGGCGCCGGCGCATTAACCCGCAGGGTCTCTCTGCTGATCAACACTGCAGTTATCTAATTCGAGGAATGCCGAAGTCAAGAAGTTCCAAATCATTTCAAGGTTTGCAGTTTGCTTCACCTCGTCTGATCTCGGGAGATCTTTCCACGGGAACTTCAGATGCACAACATCCTAAAGGTTAGTGCCTCATCACACTTTAGAACTCGCGTTTTCTTCAAATTATACAGTAATTCATACATATATTTGAGCGCTGGCGGCACTGGAGGGATGTAGCTGTGCGCCTTCAGAGATGGACCCCAGATGAGACTACGGAGAAATGTCTCTTCCAATTATTCACGAGCGGTTTTATTTTTAACCATGTGCCATTCCCTGGAAGCATCCACAAAAAAAGAAAAAAAAAATCCCAAATTCTCAGCAGTGAGCGGGCGCAGTCGCCATTCTGGTGAATGCGGTGTTGTGCCAAATGTACACAGATCCAGATCTGTTGTCGTTAATTAGGAGAAGCTGACAGGTTGATGAGCGCTGTAAACACATGGCAGACCTCCGTCAGGCTCCACTGCAGAGCTCATCTGTGCAGCTCAACTTTAAAAATAGAACGCATGTTTGGCGCACACCACTGTGTTCCACGCAGCAGGTCACCAATTTGGGATCTGTCGATGTGGATGTCCTTAAATGAGGGACCCATCTGCAGGGCGTCTTCGGGGCTTGTGCGTGATGGCTTGTTTTGTTGCTCTCCTCTGCAGCCAGTTGTTTAGTGAAACTGAGAAGGGCTTTATTGATGGAGATGGGCCCACCGTGTCTCTGGAAGAGCATATGGTTGCTTGTTCAGAAGCCAGTAATTTGGGATTATTTTGGAGAATTAACAGACTCCTCCTCTTTCAATGCATGGCTGGATTTCTGGTCTTCCGTGACCGAAGTCCCCAGGTGGCCCAAAGCTGCTCCCTTCCTGCACTTCCAAATGACGCTCTGGGATCTCTAATGAGGTGTGAGGAACACTTCGCCACAGTAGCTGTTTTTCTTCCTTTCTTCCTCCCGGAATGGGAGGAACGTGTAAGTGTTGCTGCAACAGGCAACACCTGGAGAGGAAGAGGAGGTGCAGGGGACACCATGTCAAAAAAAAA
>BJFM01001618.1:51543-66902 GCA_016586285.1 Arothron firmamentum
AAAAAAAAAAAAAAAAAAGGGAAATGAAAAATGAAATTCAACACTTGTAAAAGTGTTTTATTTATAAGGTAGATGGATGGAGGGAAAATAAATAAGTAAATAAATGATGACACTTAAAAATCATTACAGTTTTAATCCCAGGCTTTAAAATACACAAAATCTTTATTGAACAGATGAAAACACATTTAGAGGCACTTTCCTTTAACAAATTTAGCATATCTGGTTTAAAATCTGTGACACGTGTTGATGGAGGTGAGATGAATGTGCTGATGTGAAAGAAAAATCACCTTTTTCAAGGAGGTAACAAAACATTCTCTGACAGGAGCAATCCTAACACAAAATGAGTTTTTGCTTCTTTTTTCGAGAATGTTCCCTAAACTACAAAGAAACAGATGTTCCTGGCTTCTCCTACCCACTAAAAGGGCAGTTTTAGACTGATCCCAGTTGAAAGCCATTCCTTTAGCTTTGAAAAAATTGAGAGATAAACGGAAAAGAAAGGATCAAAGCGAGAGCATGTTCCCAGCACAAAGCTTGGCTCTGGTTGGGGGGGGGGGGGGGGGGGGGGGGTGGACTGAGACACCAACATTTCCAGCCCGCAGCCCCTCATGGCATCTATCAGCTTCCACAATTACCTTACTGCCTTCACGCGATAACGCCTCTCCCCCTGCACGAGCAGCAGGTGAGCATAGATCACTCTGACCGCTAGCAAATTTTGCCGGGAGAAGCCCATTGATAACATTAAAGGGCCGTCGCAGGAAATCACGCTCCGGATGTTGCAGTGATATGCAGGATTAAATAATGATAAGGATATTTATAACACAGTTAGGACTGCGTGTGTTTGTCTGTCTTCTGCAGAAGCTGTTGGAGTGATTGATTGTTGATAGTCTTGCGAATGTTGGAGGGTTATTTGCTTTGCTGCTGAGGAGCCCATTCAAGGATGAACTTTTTAAACAGCCTTATTTATCATCCTCTAAATGCGTGTAGATGCTTCTCTATGCTCAGAGTTTCCTAACCAAAAAAAAAAAGATTTTGCCTTCTGTTTTGTGTCACGCTTGATTGCGACATTATTGATGTATTGTCTTTAGAGCCACTATTTTGATTACAGTTTAATGAAATCCTTATTGTATTTTTCTTTTCTTGGCTGTCATCATAGCGTCTCTCTGAGAGCAGCCTGCCCTCCTGGGGGTCTTTGATGCAGGCCAAGGTTTTTTTTTAATGTGGATTATTTCATGACCCTGCTCATCCCACATGCTGCAATGATGGTTCAAGCAAGTATCTGTGACACTGCTTAGAGAGTTAATTAGTCTTTAAAAGTCCACCCCTCCCAGTGCAGCGTGATTATACGATTAGAAACAGGGAATAAAAATTTATGAAAAGGACTCATTACGATTCAAATGTGATATGCATGTTCAAGTCTTAAAACTTTAACTAACAAATATTAAAGTAGTAATAAATAGTAATAGTGTAGTAAATATTGCCAGAACATACCAGCCCACGTCAGCGTGGAGCACAAGATAATCCTTTAGTCTTCCCACAGTGGGAAATTTGCACACCGTGATTCATCATGATTTCATATGCATTATATAATTGAAATGTCACACTGCCATAAATCAGCGGGCCTTCCGCGTTCATGTGTATGGTAAAAATATTGATTTATCTATACATATCACAATATCCTAAAGGTTTTCGATGCTGATGGTTGCAGTTCAATACTGCAGTCCCCAGAGGTGCAGCCAACATTTACCATCTCATCATGTTAAGTATTCATCAGTCTTATCTCATTCGTGTTGATGATGTGATCAAATTCACAGATCAGAGATTAAAATGTTGAAAAGTCAATATTAGGATGTCTAAACAAAGATCTCTGCTGAAGGATGGTAAGAAATCATCTTTTCAGTATTAATAAGTAACAGCTAAAAGCAGAGCTGTGCTTAAATTAAGTTTGATCTGTCTGCGTTGGATCTGTCTTCAGACTGTCACTCATTTGCTCTGATTATGTCTTCACATTGCCATTAGGAAGCATAATAAATTCCCTATTTTATTCTAGTGTCAAACTTTCCTCATAAGGAACTG
Source organism: Arothron firmamentum (assembly GCA_016586285.1). Lineage (NCBI taxonomy): Eukaryota > Metazoa > Chordata > Actinopteri > Tetraodontiformes > Tetraodontidae > Arothron > Arothron firmamentum. The sequence continues at coordinate 53,617 of BJFM01001618.1, forward strand.
TGTCTTCATTCTGTCTGCCTTTCCGGGTTCACTCCCTAAAAATGGTGAATTTCTTTCCAGGATTTTAGGTCAGCACGAACTCTCATAGGAATTTTAGGATGTGAGAGTTGGTAATGTGCACAGTAAAAGTGATAAAAGCTGTCAGTTCAAGAATGTGAAATGACTCATTTTATTTGAGGCAGAAGATATTTTTAGGTGGTGGCCTTGGATAGGTGCTTTGCTCAATGGCATGATGGCAGAAACCAGAAAAAACTCCAGCTTCAAACCCAGTCCTTGACTACTGCTCCAGTAAAAGCAGCTAATGGCAGTGGTGGGATTCGAACCCACGCCCCCGAAGAGACTGGAGCCTTAATCCAGCGCCTTGGACCGCTCGGCCACACTACCACCTGAGCAAGGCAGCAGGGCTTTTCCCAAGCAGGCCTGTTGTTACCTAATGTCAACACTCCCCTTCTCCTCAAATGCTCTTGTCAGCATACATCAAGCTGGAAAATGTTTCCATGCCGATGGTATCCCCCCCAGCTGTTTGCTGAGTGTTTCCCGTCACCTCAGTGTCCAGAATCAAATAATAGATCTTCAGCTGAAAGAGGTTGAACCGTCTCCCTCCTCCTGCGGCCTGAAGCTGTGTCTTCCCGCAGGATGACATGTGAAAGGTAAAAGGGGCTTAGCCAGAGGGGATGATAGTAGAGAGAGGTGGAAGGAGTCTCTGTCTTATATGGCTGAAGTAAAGGATCCGTTCTGTTAAACTGCCGTACCCTCTCAACAGCACTGTGGCGGAGTGCCATCCTGTCTGCTGCCTCACAGCTGCTGTCATAAAGTTTTTCTTTGATGTGTGTGTGTGTGTGTAGGTTCTCACAGAAGTTTTTCTTTGTTTTTCCTCCTCTCCACTGGCAGGTTCCCCCTATCCTATTGGACAAACAGTTCTCTGACTTCACCCCTGACATCACCCCCATCATCCTGGCTGCACACACCAACAACTATGAAATTATCAAGCTCCTGGTGCAGAAGGGCGTGTCCATGCCGCAGCCCCACGAGGTGAGACCTTTAGGTGCTTGTGGTAAAAATTGCAGGCTGGGTTATTGACAATAAATGCAATCACCTGTGTTGTATTTCACATATGAAGCTATTTCTGGTGTAAAATGATCTCTGAAGTTGAATAGAACTCGTTTTACATGTCTGCTGGCGCTGCTCCATTGTTCCACGCGGTTTGTTTGATGCTGCAGGTGCGCTGTAACTGTGTGGAGTGTGTGTCCAGCTCAGACGTGGACAGCCTGCGTCACTCGCGCTCGCGCCTCAATATCTACAAAGCGCTGTCAAGCCCCTCCCTGATTGCGCTGTCCAGCGAGGACCCCTTCCTCACCGCCTTCAGGCTGAGCTGGGAGCTGCAGGAGCTCAGCAAGGTGAGGACAGGTGGTCCCGTCAAAGAGGACGCGATGCGCAACAGAGCCGAAATGCGAAGCACAGCTTCATGAATTTGATAAGCATGCTAGCATCTCTGCGTCTCAGTTATCACACATGTTACTACATGTTTTATTCTCCCTGAAGACGCTCAGTGTTTTTTCTCTGATCAGGTGGAGAACGAGTTCAAATCCGAGTATGAGGAGTTGTCTCAGCAGTGCAAACAGTTCGCCAAGGACCTCCTGGACCAGACGAGGAGCTCCAGAGAGCTGGAAATGATCCTCAACTACAGGGATGACATCAACCTGCTGGTCGAGGAGGGCAACAACGACCTGGCGAGACTGAAACTGGCCATCAAATATCACCAGAAAGAAGTAAGCATAGTGCTCGTTAGACTCGCCCTCTCTCGCTGACTCATTTTATCATTATGGAGAGTTTCCATCCATCCATCACATATTGTGGAGTTGATGCAGACTGTCATCAGCAGATCTGCCTCATCATCTAATAAGTCTTCTTTACCCACAACATCACAAAGCTGCTCTGATATTTGGTGAACATGGAGGCCCTTAGAGTACGGTCAGCTCAGCACCATCTTAAGGAAGCAGTTTGAGATGATTCTCAGATGTGGGCTGTGGTGTGTTCTCCAGCTGTAGGAGCTCATCGGGGTGTAGATCCCAAACTGTTGATACAAGGCGGGAATGCGTGACAGTGATCGATCCATTGTTAGCACGGTTTGATACATGGTTAGTCAGTCCAAAAATTCAGGCAGAGGTTTACAAAAACGTCAGACAAGCAAGGATCACACACGACACGACTGTGACGATAAAACGCTGGAAGGAGATCAGTGGGTACAACAAACCGGCAGCAGAGGCGACACAGAGGGGAATAAATACAATCTAATTATAAAGATGCAGCACAGGTGTGGAGACACAATCAGGAAACAGGTGCACACAGACAAAGCGGGGGCAGGGCAGACTGGAAGCTGACAGAGACACGGTGAGTAAAGTGAAACAGGAAGTACAAGACATGAATCATCAAAGGAAAGAAAGCAATCTTAACAAACAGGCGAGTGAACCTGAATGTTCCAGGTTTTCTGTCACAGTTTGCTTCAGTTCTGCGGGCTGTAAAGCGTTACTGCGACCTTCTATCAGCATGAATCAGTCTGGCAATTCTCAACGGACCTTTGACATTTTCAACCAGCGACCTGACGCTTAATGGGCTTTTTCCACTGGACTTTTATTTTTTTCATTTGTTACAACACACCATTAAGGTGCCAAAGCTTATCTTTAAAGCTTAAAGTGGTAGAGGAGGTAGCAGTTGTGTACCTTCTTCCCAAAATCAATATTTTTGAAAGATTAAATTTCAAAGGCTAATTTAAGGTTTTAAAATAATCATCAACAGAAAATTCCAATGCTGGTTATTGCAGTTTCGTTAAGTGGTCGTCACCTAATAGCTCAGAGCCTGAGCGGCGCTTTCAACCCAGCGCTGAAGGCTTCCGCGGGAAAGAAAGCAGCCTCGAGATATAAGTCAGCAGAATTTCTCCCCTGACCATCCCTGCAGAGCAGCGGAGTCATCACTCCGAGCAGCTCTGTCGCGCCGTCGCACCGTATCGACCGTTGGCGGCGCCCCGGGTCGTGTCGCATCCATCCTCATCCATCCAGTCGCTGCACATCAAGATGCGCAGGTTGGCAGCCGAGCAGGTTGAGTCATGAGACGACGTCTGACTTCCCTGCTGGACAGGGTGATGGACGGGACTCGGCTTAGCCGTCCTCTCGGTGGGCAGTAAGTCCGCCGCACAGCGAGAAGCCAACAAGCTGCTCCATCAGCCAGCAGATGTCCCAGCGTGCCCTTCTTCAGAGGGCCGCCAGTAACACCCTTCAATCACACCACTGATGGATGAGTGTTCCCGCGATGTAAATAACCATCTGCCAAATAACCAAATAGATAAATTACAGTTATGCTGCTGTAAATCATCACATTTGTCTGCTTGAATTTGCCTTTTATATCACCATACCATCATATATTTAATGTAAACATCTTTTCCCTCATTGCACTGAACATTGAACATTAAATTATTTCCAATCAGCCTTTACAGTAAATTATAAAAGAAAAATTAGGCTTGATTTGATAACAGAATGCTTATGTGTGAATTAAATATAATATATACATCAAAACACTTTGAGATAGTTGTCCCTATGGTAACAGCAAATACTGTCTCTGTAGTATTTAGTACACACTGAACTCAGATATAAATGAATATAAAATAGATACTTCAAAATGTATAAAAGCATATTTTATGTCAGTATATTTGGATTTGACTTAAATGACAGTAGCTGTAGATTCTGCCAGGCAGCACAGACTAAAGTCCCTGGTCGTCCTTCTAGATTTAATTAGGCTCCTGGAAACTCCACTTGTGAGCAGAAATGTCTCCATTCTCTTTACTTTTGTCAGAGGGTCATGCCTTTTGCCGTCTGCCTCCGTCCCAAATGGGACCATGACCTGGCAGCTCTTAATGTCGTCGTCATGGAGATCCAGGATTGTTTTTTTTATGACCAAACAACCGAAGCTTGCTGCGCCCATGCCCCAACCACCACGTACCCGCTGTGATCAGGGACTCGTGGCCTCTGCTGTGGGTCAGTCAGACAGGGTTTAGGCCCGGTGGCATCAATAAAGTGGACAGCCAGTTCAGGGTGGTTAGTCTCTACTGGCTGGTGATGACGTGATGTTTTTCACTTTCTCCCGGCCAAACCTGAGCACAGCTCTCCTCTTCATCCCCGTGCGCTCCTTTCATGGCTCCTGGAGCTATGCTTGCATCTCTGGGGTTTTTTCAGCTCAGTTGTGGCTGTGCTCCCGGGGTTTAGGAGGGCGATTTATAATGGTCTGAGGAGAACTGCTGCAGGCTATCCATACAAAGAGCTGAGCTCTGAGAGCAGCCTGGCTCTGGTGCAGCAGAAGGCCAGATCAGATAAATACCATCTGTAACACACAGCACATTCAAGTGGCGATTAGCCCCTCTATCACTCCAAGGCTTTCAACAGCGAATTACTCTCTTTGGTGCTAATTCATTTGGAAACCACAGGTGAGGACATTGGAGTCTTTGGTAGGCTAGCCAGCTAATCTTTCATTGGCGGCAGTAGATTAAATTACGTTTGGAGTATGCAGCAGTGTGCTCATGATGGGAAGGTAAAGCAGGACACCGTTCATCAGGCCATTCCCTTCAACAGATGGACTCAATCAAATTGGTGTTTAGGAAAGAAAGGAAAACTGGGAGTTCAAACGGCAGAAACCAGTACCCAATGGAAGGATGAAGAGCAGGAAAAGTGACAGGCCAGAGTTGCCATCGCATGTCAGCTGACTCCGCGATTAACTCGTCGGAAGATGTGAATGTCTTCCTGTTCAGGTTGTCCTGACTGGCTGCTTCAGTCGGAGGAGAGGCAGGCTTGGAGACTAATCAGTGCAGGCTTTGATACCGCTGACAGCGACCTTTCAATGGCCTCTCCAGAGAGCAATGGCTGCCCTTTCAGAGCTCTGCAGATCGACTCTGAGCTACATATCCACCTCTTAACTGGCCCGCTCCTAATCCACACTTCTGCACTGCTGCTCCTTAAGGGTAGTTCTGGGTTGACTTGATCTATTTTAACTCAACCTGCTGTTAAATTTCCTTTGGTTTATTTTTACTGTAGGTACGGTCCTCAGTCGTCAGCATCAGCTTCTGCATCTTGTGTAATAACTTTTTTTTAGCACTCTAATGTTCAGATATGTTAGGTTGAATACACTCTGGAATTATAAAGTTAATTAGCTCAATTTGTGACCTCTTGTGCACTAGTGTCTTCCTAATAAACGGCTTAAGGCCAACATTAGACAGCTCAAGTACCATTTCTGAGCAATATATAGAAGCAATTTTATGACCAGCAGTGAAAATTAGTGTGATCTGAGCGGCTGTTTAAATAAAACATCAATCATTATTTTTTCTTTTTTACAGCGTCTTCGATTTCTAGGATTCTCTTACTCATGAGGCATCATTACAGATTTCACCAATGACAGTCAGTAACGAGCTTTAAATTCAAGGCAAAGGCTTTTTTTCCTCTTTTTGTGAATATTTAAGCTGAATCTTTGATGACCTGCATTCTCCATTTCTCTTTCTCCCTGTTGAAATCAGAAACATATTCTTGTATCCATCTGATTCGCAGTCCTCTCCAGTTATCTGTCAATGCTGTGGTTGAAGTATGGAAATATGAGCCATCTTGACTCCGTGGTTGCTATGGCAACGTGTGCACAGAGTCTGTGAATCGCTACCTAAAAGCATCAGTCTGTACACGGACCTACAGCAGAGCCTCAGTCGCAAGTTTCACATGGAGTAAAATGTTTGTTTTCATGAGCAGATTTCATTAAAGAGCGACTCTCTGACATATTAATTATGTATTGAAATGTATTGAACGGTTTCCCATCACAGGAGAGATCGTTTCAGAGAAGCGGCCTTCTGAGTGTCCATTAGGTCACCTCAGCTCCAAACCTGATCTTCTTGCCAGTGCTGATTATGGGCTGTTACCTTTTGGGCATTAGCTCCATTGGAAGTTTAACCCTGGAATTCTTTTCTTTCTGATTAAATAGACCAAAGTGTAACAATGTTGTTTTATTTCTTCCAGTTTGTAGCGCAGCCAAACTGCCAGCAGCTCTTGGCTTCCCGGTGGTACGACGAGTTTCCGGGTTGGAGACGGCGCCACTGGGCGGGGAAGTTTTTCACCTGCGTCTTCATCGGCTTCCTCTACCCCGTGTTTGCCCTCTGCTACCTCGTGGCTCCCAAGAGCCGCTACGGCCTCTTCATTCGCAAGCCTTTCATCAAGTTCATCTGCCACACCGCGTCCTACCTGACCTTCCTGTTCCTGCTGCTCCTGGCATCCCAGCATATTGTCACCACTGAGCAGGACCGGCAGGGTCCCGCACCCACCACTGTGGAGTGGATGATCCTGCCCTGGGTGCTGGGTGAGTCTCATGGGTGGGGGATGAGGATATTATGTGTAACTGCCTGCCACTCTTTAATTGCAGTTAAGTGTCTAAAATGAAACAAAGTGAATGTCACTACTCACTATCCTTAATTTTTATTAACTTATTTATCGTAAACATACATGGTGCCTAAACACTCCACTCTGGAGTCCATTTGCAACAAACAGTCAGCTGAAACCTGAAAACTGTCTTCTCTAGGGGGCCTTGATGAATGATAATTTGCTTTATTCCTCCATACCTGAACATCAGCATCTATGTTTCTAGGATTCATCTGGGCTGAGATTAAACAGATGTGGGATGGTGGTTTCCAGGATTACGTCCATGACTGGTGGAACCTGATGGACTTCGTCATGAACTCGCTGTACTTGGCCACCATTTCGCTCAAGATTGTAGCCTACACCAAGGTAGCTGCTTTTCTTTGGATTGATGGGTAAGACTTTCTCCTTCGCCATCATTGACGTTCCCCATCTTTTGTCCTGTGCAGTACAACGGCAGCAAACCCAGGAACCAGTGGGAGATGTGGCACCCAACGCTAGTAGCCGAGGCGGTGTTCGCCATCGCCAACATCTTCAGCTCCCTGCGTCTCATCTCGCTCTTCACGGCCAACTCTCACCTGGGGCCGCTGCAGATCTCTCTGGGGAGAATGCTCTTGGACATCCTGAAGTTCCTTTTCATCTACTGTCTGGTAAGTATTCCCACTTCAGCGCGCTCACAGGAAATCAAGCATGAATGTGAAGTCTGGACATTAATCCCTTTATCTGGCGCACCCCGCAGGTCCTGCTAGCGTTTGCTAACGGTCTGAATCAGCTCTACTTCTACTACGAGACCAAGGCCGAGAAGGGCAAGTGTAAAGGCATCCGCTGCGTGGAGCAAAATAATGCCTTCTCCACGTGAGTTCATGCGTGTGTGTGTGTGTGAGGTGTGCGTGTGTGTTTTGCTGCTGAAAACCCTCGTCGATAGTTTTCGGTTAAGGGAATCGAGTAAGAGAAAATCCATCACCTCGTAGAGATGCTGGTCCAGCCGTGCTGATGCTCCTCTCACAGACGGTGAACTTTCTCCTGCAGGTTATTTGAGACCCTGCAGTCTCTCTTCTGGTCCATCTTCGGACTCATCAGCCTGTACGTGACCAACGTGGATGCGGACCATCAGTTCACGGAGTTCGTGGGCGCCACCATGTTCGGCACCTACAACATCATCTCGCTGGTGGTGCTCCTCAACATGCTCATCGCGATGATGAACAACTCGTACCAGCACATCGCTGTGAGCGCAGATCAACACACCAGCAGGAGGAAGCGGTGATAGTCGGTGTGGATCTGACGTGCTGTGCTCCCGCTTTCAGGATCACGCAGACATCGAGTGGAAATTTGCCAGGACAAAACTGTGGATGAGTTACTTTGAGGAAGGGGCGACTCTGCCGCCGCCCTTCAACATCATCCCCAGTCCCAAATCCTTCTGGTACCTCATGTGCTGGGTCAAGAAACAAGTGTGCAAGAGGACGAGGTCCAAGCGGCCTGAAAGCATCAGAACTCTGGGTGTAAGTTTGCTCACCTCAGAAGACTTGATCCTTGGAGTCAGTCACCTTCTGACCCCAGTTCCTCTTCTCATCACTCATGAGTGCTCATTCTGTGTCATGTGATGTTTGTGCAGAGACGAGCAGCTGAGAACCTGAGAATCAACCACCAGTACCAGGTAAATCAACGACAGAATCGATCTAGAATTCCTAATACACACGTGACCGGCCATGTGGAGACTGTTTTTGAGAAGGGAGGACATTTTGGCTGGTCCTCGCAGCCTCGAAGGCCCGTTCCAGGGTTCAGACTCAGTGTTTTGTTTTTGGCTGTTGTAGGAGGTTCTGAGAAACCTGGTGAAACGTTATGTGGCTGCCATGATCAGAGATGCCAAGACTGAGGAAGGCCTGACGGAAGAGAATTTCAAGGTGTGCAGCTCCAATCGAGCTAACAAAGAAGACTGCAAGCTGTTACAGTTTTTTACAAAACATCTGCTTTAGTGTAGATTAGGTATGCAAATATATGCTATATGTTAATCTAGGTAATCTATACTGGTTACACCTACACAACAAGCAGGCAAATTATTCACTGCTTGTTGAAATTTGAATGGTTATTTTTGAAAGAAAACACAACAACGATCTAAGAAACAAATGTTCTACAGCACTGTCCATTTTCCAAAAATTAAAGTTTTACAAAAGAATAAACCAACCTGCACTCGTACCAACAACAGGTACTAAATGATGCAAAGAAATGTTTTTGTCTGTGCTTCACTCTCCCAGGAGCTGAAACAGGACATCTCCAGCTTTCGTTACGAGGTGATGGGCATGATGAAGATGGGGAAGCCGGCCTTACCGGGCGGCACAGCCGGAGGCAGCTCGGCGGGCTGCAGCGCCCCCCTGGAGGAGCCCCCCGGGCCTCACGGCAGCCAGGTGAAAAGCAAACTCAACCGATTCAAGATCATCGCATCCATCCTGAAGCGGGGCCCCTCCGCACCTTCCCCCCGGCCGCCTGAAGCCCCCAACGGCCTGCCTAACGGAGTCTTGTCCACGGCCTCCGACAAGAGCTCCTGTGAAGGCCTGAGGAGAAATTTCTCTAAAGACACTGCCGACGCCGGCTTGCTCCAGAAACATCACTTGGGCGGAAATGAGCAATCGGACGCGGGAGAGATTCCCAGAGAGATGGACCCGCTGTCCGAGGAAGCGGCCGGGTCGGGCAACTCAGACGCCAAGACAGAGGACAGAGAGCAGGAGAAGGCTGGGGAAAGACTCCCAGAGATACAGACTGCTGCAGACGGACAGCTGGGTGAAACAGCCTTCAGAAGCTCTGATGAAGGAGGAACAGAGGAAACAGAGGAACGTTTGCCCTGCGGCGACTGAGACGCTGCCGAGTTGGGATTAGACGAGGTGCAAGATCAGAAGAGGCCGCGTAGTGTTGGACTGAAGGCGGAGAGAGAATGACGATGTGGTTTCTGAAGTGATAATCAAATCTGGTCTTTGGAGACTCAGGGAGGCCTTCAGCTTAGGGTCTTTCACTTCTGTTATATCAGCCGTAACGATGCAGCACAAATAAACAGAGCTTAGCTTTTACAAATGAAAACAATCATCACCTTTCTGTCTCTTTTCTTTCCTCCAGTTTTTTTAACCCCCTCTCTTCGCGATGAGGCCTTTGTTTTCAAACGACTCACCATACTGTACTTCATTAAGATCTCTCTACCTCTTTTCCTTCTTTCCATGTGTCCTAGGAGCAATAGATGCCATCTGTTTTGCTTTACTCTTTCTGCCTTAGTCTGAGTCTGCACTTCACACACTTTATCCTGTCACACAATCTCAAAGGGGCATCGAGGTCGACCCGCGAAGCAAGAACTCCGTCAATGTTCTATGCAAACACCTGGGATTGTGTGTTTAATCCCCCTGACGGGGCCAATGGCACTTTTAACAGAGACTTTTACATAAGGCAGAGCGCGGCAGAATAATAGACAATTCCATCAACCGCATATTTATTCAGATGTCATGTTGGTGTGAGTGAATGATGCTCATAGATGCAAAATAAAGTGAAAAGTACATCGCTTCCTCTTTTTCTTTCCCTCAGTAGAGGCGCTGATGACGCCAAAAATGTTGCTGTCAAAATAAAGATGATTCTTCATTTATACATGGAGTGTTTTGTCAAAGACAATACTAAGGAAGCGTAATTAACAGGCTGATGTGGTTTCTGCACTTTCATCCAACACACTTGGCCGTTTGACAGTGTTTCAAAGACAGAAGGTTTTTCCACAGAAGTATGGTTGACTATTCATTCCACATCTGAACAACAAAAATAACGAGTGCATTAACGGGCTGAGCAGGCACAGAGCTCCTGATGCGTTTCAGGATGCCATTTCCCCTTCTTGTTTAAAAGGATAAAAAAATGTGCACATTAGCTGCTGAATAATGTTCCATTATTTCTAAAAGCCCCTCCAGAGACAGAGGAACTGTTTTCCATCAGCAGGTTTTTACCATATTATCACTCACATGAGTTTGTTAATCAAATCGGTTAATACTCTGAACACAACATCCTTATTTTCACTTTGGTTTTCGTGAGCATCTCTATCCGCATTGTTTATCCGAGGTATCCGCAGACCAAAGAGCTGAATCTTTTATAAGTTGCAGTTTCATATTTGTTCTCTCATGGAGGAGACACTTTTGCTCTGTGTCTCCTGAATAGCTCCTGCGTCTCCAAGTACAGTAAATCGTGATTAAACATTCATGATAGCCGTGATGCTGAGCTCTGTGGGTGATGAAACCGCTGTGTCTGAATGCTTTGGGAGGGGGTTCTGGATGACACTTTAAACTACAGATGAAACAGACTGCAGAAGCATGTTGAAAGATATCAGACTGCTCTGAACCAACCAAGTTAAACACTCACATATTCAGCTCCTAAATCTCCCACTGTGAATATTTACTAAAGTTGCAAAAGGAAAAAACTTTTTATTGTAGAAATAAATCTATCATATAGATTCCATATAATGCAAGTATAACTTATGGTCAGTGGGTGTTCTTTCTTACACTTTTTTTCTCATTTGTCTTTCTGGTTGTCATATGCTTTCATGTGTATTTATAAATAACCCACCCATGACGTAACGGTATAGTCCTGTCGTCATGCGTGGTGTAGTTACGTATGTTGTCCACTAGATGACAACATCACCATAGGCAGAAGTTGCATCTCTGTCTCACTGCAGTTTAAAACTACCACACTTGGGGACACAATAAATTAAATTACACCCATTTGTATGGTTTCGCTTAAAGGAAAGTTATTAGATTTTAAATGTTAATTATCTTTAACCGTTGCACTTAGCAGTGCCTGGGGTGCAGAGTCCTCTGGGGTCCTGTGGCTAGTCACAGTGGGACTATTCTAGAACGCATCTCTTTAGGTCCATTTCCTTATTTTCCTGATGTGCTGAGATAGCACCATAAACAGGAAGTTGTCTCTAAAGGAAGGAGACCCTGTCTGGCATGTTGCTGTTCATTCTGGGGTCAGGCGGGATCAAACACAACAATCAGCCTGTTGCGCAATGTCCTGAGTTTGGGTTTATGCATATACGCTGTTCAGAAAATCAACTATGAGTTAAACGTTTCATTGCATTAGACTGACATGAATTGTGATATTCATATTTGCAAACATGCTCACAAACCAAAAATTCAGGTGTTCTACCTTTTGAGTTTGATTAGATCTCTGAGTTTGATAGCTGCAGGGAGAAGTCAGGCCCAGCGACGGCTTCTGACAGGATGCACAGAACACTAACACAGGTGGTTAAAGGGAGAAAAGAGAGGCGGGAGCACAGCGATGAATCCAGGAAAAAAGAGGCTCATGGAAATGATGAATCTCCTTGAACCTATCCTTTCAAAGATCACCTATTAAAAACACAAATCCAGGCAAAGTCTGCATCAGAGGTGTGTTCCGCCGTTCTCTGTGCATGCAGGAGTGGAAATGCGAATGACTTCATAAACCCTTAATCCTTCACATGACTGAACCTGCATATTTCATATTTCAAGAGTGACAGAAACATTTGTGCTTCTGTCAAAGTGCTTGACAGGCTTAATTGCTGAGGAAATGTAAGGAAAAAGTGCTGGAGGCCGAGCTCTCTCTGACTTTTGTGAGCAATGTGAAGTTACAGGGCGTCTTTGGTGCTCTGGGACGTTACGGTGGTAAAGAAAATCAATCGTGAAACAATGTGAGGGAGGGAGAGACAGTGACCTCAGTGTACTCGGAGGTGGGGGCAGGATTTTGACTAAGGAGAGGGGTGTGTGTGGGGGTGAGACTGGGAGGCAAAGTTATGGAAAATGGTGGGTGGGTGATTTTTGCACGGGTGTGTGCTCGACATAGACTCATTGTTTAAAAGCTCCCGCTCACATATACATCTCCTGTGTGCTGTGCACGGAAGGCAAGCGTGTGTGTCCGTGCCCCTTGCTTTGCAGAGGACTGATAACTGCCAGGATGAATCCGCTTCTACCCGTGACCTTGGTGCTGGTGGCGCTCTGCTCTCTAGGGAGCGTCGATTCTTCCGCTTATGACAAGATCGTCAGCCACAGTCGCATCCGGGCCAGGAAAGAAGGGTAAGGCCGGGCTCCTGCAGGGTGGGGGCCCTAATTACTGCTAATTATTGAAGATTATTTGCTTGAGCGGTCGGTATGTTTTGGCATTTTTTAAGTGCTGTTTAAAAAGTAAAAGGCAGTTGTGATAACAATGAAAGTGTTATTTATTGATAGCGTTGATCTACATCACCGAAGCCAATCCAATAATCTGATGACATTAATCTTGGGTGAAATATGTTCTCCCTGATGTGTTTAAAACTCAATTTGGTTGTTTTTTTCCTGAGGCTTCTGGATGTCAAGATAAATGAGAATTATTATATAAATAAGAATTTGAATCTTTCATTCTACACATGGATAAATAGTGTAATGAGACGCTTAAAGTGTTTCATCTATTGCACTTTTGGTATTTTAAATATACTTGCATTAAACATGACACAACAACTTTATTTATACTTCATTTATGTGGATTTCTTTGTGTCATTAGGTTATGTGCATCTGGTGTAATATCACAGGTTGCTTATAATTCCTGGACATTTGTTAATATAATCACTTTTTATTAGTATTTTTACACTTGTCACAAAATTAAGGTAAAGTACATTTTTGCATGCGGAAGAACATAAAGTGTCCCCAAATCTTTGTGAAGAGGAAGTTTAATCAGAAATACTTGAATAAATATGCTCCATTACATTCTTGTGGCTGCAACTGAACTCAGTGACCTTCTCTTTGTTCACTTCCCCCCCTCCCCCACTGTCTCCCACCCTCTCGCTGTGACTCACCTGTCCCCACTTTCCCTGCATCTCATATTCCCTCT
>BJFM01001618.1:66938-81558 GCA_016586285.1 Arothron firmamentum
CCCCCCCCCCAGGCCCAATGTGTGTGCCCTGCAGCAGGTCATGGGGACTAAAAAGAAGTACTTCAGCACGTGTAGGAACTGGTACAAAGGATCCATCTGCGGCAAGAAGGCGTAAGATTTAAACCAATCTGCATTTATTCTTTTATCTGTTGCTGTTTTTTTTTTAATTATTATTATTTAGCTTAGTTCCACCTCTTTAGGCTTGATTTCAGGTTCTATCTGTCCAATTGAGCTTTTCTGTCTTCGTCTGACCTAGAGGTAGTGAACTTTTTTAACAGCGTGTAAAAAGAGTAAGTTTAGACATTCAGCACCCTTTAGCTCTGGCCTGTTTACATATGTGTAATTATCTCCTTTGGTCTTCATCCCCCTCTTCCAGCCTTTCTCAGCCAGGTCTTGAAAGCCCCAAATGTCATGAATTCTGGCCTACCTCCCAAATAAAAAGCTGACATTAGACAGAAAAGTGAGTCAGCCAGTCGGTCCTTGAAACACGTATTCCTTTGGTATTCAATCATGCAGCACATCTGCGGATGAAGTGATGGAGTGCAAGGCTCAGATGGAGTTCTTAGCTGCCCAACAGGTGAACCAGCACGCTCGGAAATGAGACAGAACTCCGAGCTGTTCCTAATTTCCTCTCTGTCATCATGCGTGTGGGAGAGCACATGTGTGGACACGCAGAAAAACACACCATTTCAGTCGTGCACCTATTCAAACGTGCAGCCGGATTTTAATCCTGGAGATTAAAGGATTTGAGAGGGGATTGGAAAAATGGCCAAAAAGTACCGGTAATTCATTTTCATTTTAGCCACTAAATGTAGTTAAAATTACATTAAAAACCAAACAAACAGCCCAGATAATAAAACATTAGGGTAAGTTGTCACCTTATGTTGACTTTCGTCTGTCTCTGCTTATAATTCATTCATTAATATATTTGTATCATATTGAATATAAACTAGTGTGGAAAAAAATGTTAGTAATAAAACATTTTTAACTAGTTTAGAGTGAGTAAGTGTTTTAATAATGAAACTACACATTCCCAAATCCATCAAACATGCTGCTTTTATGAGCGAGCTAAATGAAATCTGTGGAGCGCAAACATACCAGACATGAATTTATTTCTTTTTCTCACCGACACAGCGACCGCATTGTTCAGATGCAGCGGGGTAAATCCACACAGCTGTGATCATATCAGCCTGGCGGGGCACCGATGACAGATCAGAATGTCCGCTTCTGGTCGTCAGTGATGCTCAAACAAACCGCTGTGCAGTGGTTGTTGTACCTGAACAAAAGGTTAGAAGAGGAGAACACGCGGCCGCGTGATCTCTCTGAAACCAGACTCTTTGAAGTCGCTTTGCCACAGTTTCAGGCTACAGGTGATGAGACGCGTTGAGCCATAAAGGTGTCAGGCGGTGAATCATAGCCAAACCCATAAAGCGCTGCAGTGAGGTGACCTCGTGAGGGTCAGTTCCATAACGGAGCGGTGCTCAAACACATCTGTGGTGTGGGATACCAATGCCAGCTTGTGTTTCTGTGAGTTTTTGCCCACTCCACAGCTCATCTGGAGGCCACATTGAGGCCGGCCGGCCGTCCTCTGCTGGCTGGTTCTGTCACTTGTCTGTGCTGATGCATCTATTATCCTGTCAGCACGCAGCCAGGCGGCACTGGCTTCACTGCCATGGCAGCCGGACGTGTGCATTTATATTAATGGACCTTAGATTGTAGCAGTTTATGACAGAGGAGAGAGTGATTGCACTCAAAGGAACACACAGTTTAAAGTAGCAAACAGGATTCACCATCAACACTTCTATAAACACACATGGTGGGTGCGCGTGTGTGTTTGTGTGTGCGCGATTGCACAATAAATCACAGCTGGTCATTTTTGAGAGGAGAAGCAAGGTTCTTATTTGTTTTGGGCAACGGTCCTGCTGAGAATGTCATATGAAAATGTAGGTGTTGGCTGGAGAAGAAAAAAGATAACCAGAAAATTCAATTAAATCCCATCCCCTGCTGGAAACCTACGGGTTAAAGTGCAATTGAACTTTCCTCAGTTTTCAGGAACCATGTCGCTGCTGCCCAAAGGATCCTTTCAGAGGGCCTAACGTGACTCCTCACTGCTTTGCTTAAGATCTTGGGAAATTTGGGGAAATGAGTCTCCTTCCCATTTTTGTTTTGCGTCACATCTGTGGTTCATTTTCAGTGACTAACAACTCTATAAGGAACAAACAACCCAGCATAAACTTGTTTTTACCTCCTTTTTAAGCCTAATTCACAAGTGCAGGTTTATTGAAAGTGACGCACGTGCAGCTGCGCAGCTGCACAGCTGCACCGGAGCACTGAGCACTAGTGGGCTCGTTAGTCTCAAGCAAGAATGTTGCTGCCTCCCTGAGGTCTGTTTTTCACACGTTCAAACCCCCGTTCCTTCCACCCCATTCCCAATTCCAATTACTGGCATGAACGTCACTGCATGTCAACACTTTGTTTTGGTTGGAGAAGCTCTTGGAAATCTGATTAGCAATGAAGCAGAAATGTAGGACAGGAGACACTGCTGGGTTCGTAAATGTATAGTGGCTAGATGAACATAAATACTGCAAATCCCCAATTTCCATGGGAATGTAGGCTCGAGTCTGCATGAATTCTTCGTGACTATGGCCAGGCTGTTGCATGTGACAGCTTGAAGAAATAGTGCCTTACATCATTTTGAAGACAAGGGAAATATCTAAGCTGGAGGCTTGTACGTGTCTCTCCCCTTTTTATTCATTGCAGTATTGAGAGATGTTCAAGAGGGATAAATCTCTGCCACCCGTCATCTTTGCTTCAGTGTGTAATTACTGGTTTTTCATTGCGGCAGCTTCTGGAAAACACATCACCCAAATAACATTCAACCAAATTCCAATCCCCCATCTTACTCTGCAAGTAAATGCTCATTAACATCCTTTTCTTGTCGTCTCATACATATTTATCTTCTGTTTCTTCCCCTTTTTGACAGTCTGGTTCTATACGAATGCTGTCCTGGCTACATGAAGCTGGAAGGCATGAGAGGATGCCCTGCAGGTACATGGGGCCAAATTCATCATTAACTGAGAATCAACAGAACACTATTATTTGATGCGCATGCCTGCCTCCTCTGCCACCCCTCCAGTGGCTCCCATTGACCATGTGTATGGAACACTGGGGCTCGTGCACGCCACGTCCACACAGCGGTATTCTGAGACGGCAGGAATGAGGGAGGAACTGGAAGGCAGAGGCTCCTTTACTATGTTTGCGCCCAGCAACGACGCCTGGGCTGAACTGGACCCTGTGAGCAGCCCAGTAACAAATGCAGCGACGCTCAGGGGCCCCAGATCTTTAACTCTCGCCGTCTCTTCAGGGAATGCGCGCTTCACTGGAGAGCAACGTCAACATGGAGCTGCACAACGCTCTTCACTTCCACATGGTGAACCGCCGTCTCCTCACCAAAGACCTGAAGAACGACATCTCCGTCCCTTCCATGTACAACAAGCTGGGCCTCTACATCAACCACTACTCAAATGGGGTCCGTTTTCGAAAAGCTAAACAAATATTTAAAAAAATAATACTTCCACTTCCCAAACTGGTTTCATGGAAGGACTGAAATTTTTCCCCGCTGTGAAGGTCGTGACCGTGAACTGTGCCAGGATCATCCACGCTAACCAGGTGGCCACGAATGGCGTTGTGCACGTGATTGATCGGGTCATCAGCAGCGTGGGCAAAACCATTAAAGACATCCTGGATGAAAAGGATGAGCTCTCTTCCTTCAGTGTATGTAGATGGAACAAGGACTGCATTAGATGAATAGACTCAGAATAAAACTACTTTAAAAACTTTTTTTTTTTTTTTTAAAAAAAAAGGGGAAAACAACCAAAAACAAGAGTTAATGACACACTTATATTCCCCCAGGCTGCAGCATTGGCGTCCGGCATGATGGACAAGCTGGGCAGGCCAGGCCACTACACTCTGTTTGCTCCCACTAATGATGCATTTGAAAATCTGAGCCCAGGACACCTGGAGCGAATGATGGAAGACAAGGATGTTATCACAGGTATGTTAGAGGCTTTAACTGCACATGAGTCCTGCCATGGCTCAGGAGCCAACTGTGCTAATTCCAAACTCTACAATTTCTAACCACTGCAGATTAGCCTGAAACGTAGCACAAACATCAGTGATCTGCTTCTTTTTTAACCACAAGGAAGTCAGAGGAGACGCACACCGCAAATATGAGAATGGGAAATTGGTCTCTCCGCAGTCTGCAGTGGCAGCTTATCTCTTGTTTCTGGAGTCAAGAGGTTGTTTTCTTTTCCAACATGAAGGGAGTTGATGATATCCCCATTGAGATATCCACTCTGGGAAACCAGTATAAGCTCAGCTAATGTCTCAGACGCTCGGCAAACAGACCGCGTTAACCTTCCAAAATTAAGGCGTGAGGAGCCTTTTGCCTGGTTTTGAAAAAAGGGCCAGATTGATTTGGCCAACAGAAGGAGAATTATTTTTAGACTTTTGCAGATCTGGAAGGGTTTTTGTGTTTGTGAATGAAATTGTTTTTGTGCGCCAGCATTTCTCATTTGACTTTAATTTGGGGGAGTCAGACTGTAGCCCTGCATCTAAACGGCTTAAGATGAAGAGCAGGCAGTTTAAATTCCCTCATTCTAAAACTCTAACTCTGTCTGTCTCACCCAGCCCTGGTCAACTACCACCTGCTGAACAGCGCCCAGTGTTCCGAAGCCATCATGGCGGGATCGGTGTTTGACACCGCCGAGGGCAGCACCATAGAGATCGGCTGTGACGGCGACAGCCTGACAGTCAACGGCATCAAGATGGTGCTGAAGAAGGATATCGTCACCACCAACGGCGTCATCCACCTCATCAGACGGGTCCTCATCCCTGACGCAGGTGAGCGTGCAAAGGCAGACGTTCAAATTTCACGATGTTGAGTAACAAACAATAACATGTCATGATTGTGTGATTGTTATCAGCTAAAGAGGGTCTGGAGCTGATTGGAGACTCCCAGATGAAATTCAGCAACATGGTGTCTGAAGTAGGCCTTGCTGCTGCAATGCGTCCAAAGACAGAATACACAATCCTTGCTCCTGTCAACACCGCCTTTAGCAGTGAGTTGGTCTCCAAACAAATTCTTTCTGGTGCAAAAAAAAAACAACATATTTTGTCTCCACTGTTATAAAATATGCCAACTCCTGCAGTTTGTTTGAGTTAGAGTTTCACCAGATTTTTAAAATGAACCTGAGATTCAAGGCTCCGATGTTTGTTTGTGTTAGATGAGGTGATGTCAACAGACAGGAAACTCCTCAGGACCATTTTGGAGAACCACATCTTAAAGCTCAAAATTACTCTGAGCGAACTCTACAATGGACAGCTGCTGGAAACGCTGGCTGGAAAACTGCTCCGAGTCTTCATTTACCGCACAGTGAGAACCTCTCATGTTGATCTGCCCTTCTGCAGGAGAGAACTATAAAACAAAGACTCATTAATCATATTTTGATGTGTTACATTTTTTATATATCGCGTAATATTTACAAAGTTTACTTACAGTTTTTAGAGCTTCCAAAAGCCCATAATTGCTCTCAAATGTTCTTTTTTCCAGGCCGTCTGCATAGAAAACGCCTGTATGTTGCGTGGCAGTAAAGAGGGCAGCAAAAGCGCTCTTCATATCATGAGATCCATTATTAAGCCAGCCGACAAAAGTATTTACCAGCTCCTGATTTTGGACGGCCGGTTCAAGTGAGCACTTCACATCAGTTCACAAATGCATGACTTTTAAGTTGTATTTGTCATATCTGGCTGAGGAGTGAGTTCAATCAATGCGGGAAAAGTAAGCGATAGCTTGGCAGAAAATGACTGTTGGACATGTTTTCCTGGTGCTTTCACAGGCTGCACGCAGCTCAGGAGATAGAACAGAGCTAAGACAGATATGTGTGACTCACTCGGACCACACAGATGCTGCCAAGCTAAACTCTATCATATCAACCACTATTCCCATGTTACAAATGATTAATATTGATTTTTGATTGAAATGTGATCTAGAAAAGTGCAAACCCCGACCAAGCAGCTCATTTCCCATGTACGAACATCCCAACATCCATTCATTTATACGATCTTTGATCGTCGCACATTCCTTTTGCATTTAGAATAACCCTGATATCATGTTTAGTTTAATTATTAAATAACAACTAACCTTTAATAGTTATTCTCAAAAAATTCCTATATTTCCCTAATTTTCTCTTAGATGTAGCTCCTTGACTATTGAACATACACCAAATCGGTTCGCCATACAGATTGAGATTTCTAAGTTACTTTTGCTAACAGAAACAGAATGTCTCCTTTATGTAGTATTTCCTGGAATGTTCAACATGGTTTGGTTTCCGCTGTAGGATTTTCCTGTCTCTGATGGAAGTAGCAGGCCTGACTGATCTGCTGAAGCAGGAAGGTTCCTACACCATTTTCGCGCCCACCGACGAGGCCTTCGACGGTCTGACTCCACAGGACTTTGAGCTGCTGAAAAGTGAGCACCCTGCAAAAATCCACACCGGCTTTAAAACATGAAAGACGGCCCTTTAACCACAGTGACCCTGTGTCATCGACGGCAGGCGATGTGAACGCTCTGAGGGTCATCCTGCTGTATCACTTCAGCAATGGGATCTTCATTAATGGAGGACTGGAGGGAGGGGTCACCAACATGCTCAAAACCCTCCAGGGCAACAACCTCCGTGTCTTTTCTGTACGTATTCCTGGTTTTTTTTCTCTTTAAAAAGTTTCAAGTAAAAGCAAATATACGACAAAACATTCCTCAAGGAGGGGATGTGAATAAATGTGCTTACAGCACAGTTACAAACTATGCCTGATCACAAGTAGCAGTGAGGGACATT
Source organism: Arothron firmamentum (assembly GCA_016586285.1). NCBI lineage: Eukaryota > Metazoa > Chordata > Actinopteri > Tetraodontiformes > Tetraodontidae > Arothron > Arothron firmamentum. The sequence continues at coordinate 73,832 of BJFM01001618.1, forward strand.
TACTAATTATTTTACAAATAAAATCTAGAGTTGTGATTGTAAAATGTCCAATATTTGCCAAGAAAAAAAAAAGGCTTCCTTTCAACTGCTCACTGTGAATCTGTGCAGGGAACAACATAAACATCTAGTCTTTTCAGCCCTCTTGCTATAAATCCTTTCTTCTGATTTAGTGGGGAATCAGACATCTGGACAGGAAATGAGAATAACATAAAAAGAGCCAAACTCCTGTCTGATTTTCTCATTTGCGTGTGCCGCAGCTTAGGATGACCACATTTGTTCACATTTTCCTCAGAGTGTCCCAAGTTGAAATCAGTCCTTCCCTGTGGTCCACAGTAGCCTGACAGAGCCAGAGCTAATCTGGACCTTCAAAGCTGAATATCTCTGGGAAAAAGACCAGACATGCTTGGTTTCCTTTCCATCTGTCCAGACCAGACACTCCCAGTGACATTCTCATGTCCTCTACCTGCTTTGTCATTATCATCTCTCCCTCTTATCAGTCTTTGTGTCAGATCTATCGTCACGTCACCGACTCTCTGTTTTCGCCCTGACTCACTCCCACCGTGCAATCAGGCTGACACCTCGGCAAAGGTAATGTTAAGCTTGGCGTTAATGGTCGACAGGAAGAGGTCATTAAGCTTCTGTCAGCAGAAAAAAGATGAAATTTGGAATCACGGAAAGCCAGTTTTGGTGTAACCTAACTAAGAGGCTGCGTGGGTTACAGGAAGAGGAGGAGGAGGAAAACGATCATGAATGGAATCCCAGATCTGACAACAATGGAGCACACGTCCTGTTAAACTTCACCTCACCTCAGAGCCTTTAACCACACCAGGGCTCAGTGTTTCCAGCCTCACGGACACCTGATGCAGCTCTAATCCCACTGTCTCGTTAACACCTGGCCTTTCGCAGGTCAACAACACGATCCAAGTCAACTCTGTGGATGTGCCAACCAGTGACTTGATGGCAACCAATGGTGTGATCCATGTGGTGAAGAATGTTCTTTATCCTCCAGGTGAGCAGAGATTACATAATACGCTTTAAAGCAATCAAATATGAAACTGTTCAGGTCAAATAGTGGTGTCGGGATTCATGTTGTGAACAGCTGTTTATAGTCTTCATCAATTAAATCAGCTGCTCAGAGTGTTTTCAAGACTGCTCTGATGTTTCATTGTGTCAGGGTTTCTTTTGCCATATTAGGTGATGCATTTACAGCGTGTGATTAAACACGCTGAGATCAGGAGCTGAAATGATGTTGGCTGCTCTCGTGCGTGGCACCCTGCCTCACGCGCCGTAGACTAAGCAATAGAAAACAGGTGAACTGTTTCTCTGATTTGATTTGGTTGCGTGGAGGACTGCCAATGGCCTTCGCGCTGCTTAACAGGAGTAACACCAAATTCCTTGCAGCTGCACTCAGACCTGCGCTGTGTTGCATGAACATAAAGTTTGGCTCAAATGTGAGACACGTGATGTTGTTCTGATGACACTTGCAGACCTCCCTGTGGGCCAGGAGGACCTCCTGGTCCTGCTGAAGAAGCTGATCAGATTCATTCACATCAAGGTAAAGAGAAAGTCGATCAGAATGTGCATTATCAGTGCATTACTGTTGCTGTTGGGTGCGTTTTATGTTTAACTTTGTCCTGTGCTCATTTCTTTAGTACGTCTCTGGATATCAGTATGTTGAGATCCCAGTCACCTTCCTCAGTAAGTGTTCTTCTGGTATCAGTGTGTGATATGTCAGCCTGGCGTAAATCCACTGAAAACTGTTTCGCTCCACAGAGAAGATCATCAAAACACAATACGTCGAAACAGGTAAGACAAGTGTAATTACATTATTACACAAAAGTTCTGAATTTATCCTAGTTCCACTGGGACAGCATTATTTGGGGCAGTGTTACTTTTGCATTTACAACATGTTCTTTGTTTAAAAAATGAGCAACTGCTCTTCAAGTGAAATCCAAACACTAGCCAGATTCCATACAAGTCATCCTCCAGCTCCATTAAGGCTCCTTCACGGTCCCCCCCCCCCCATTTGTTCTGCCGATTATCCACCGCTGTGTCTTTTTTTGGACAGCCTGCCATATTTAATTAGCTACCTTCAGGATGAGGTCATTAGGCTGTCAGATCCCTGCAGGGTCTGAGGCCATGAGGTGGTCTCCAGTTTCAGTTCAGACAGGTTGAGTCCAGCATATTTCTAGGCCAGTGGTAGCGTGCCTTAAAGCTGAGCACTATAGAGGTCAAACACCATCTGTATGACTACAATACCTATTGTATACCTAACATGTAATGACATTTCACTTAATTCAATTATTTATCTGATAGTGTTGTGACAATTTTTACTGTTTGAGTATTCCTTTCTAGTCATTTTTTGACTGTTAAAGATCTTGCAGCCTGCCAGCAGTCATGCAAACATCCCTGAGATGTAGCTTTAGGAGCGGCTTTAGATATTAACTGCAGAGCTCGAGATCAAACCAATGATTTTAGTCCTACTGGAGAAAGGAACGGATAACATTTTACAAATTTTGTGTATTTCACAGCAGAGCTGCAGGAGCATAAATCCTCACAAGGCCTAAAAGTGTCATAAAAGAACTGGTTATATTGCACACATTGTCGGCCACTTGACTGTTATAGCCACATATTTTCTGCTTATTAGAATTTTAAGTGATTTCTGTACAACTTTAGCTGCTGAACTACTGCTTTTCTCACTCTTGGCTCTGAATATTTATGTGAAGAATCACTTGCTGACAGACAGATATAATTTTGTTTTATTAGTTCCAAAGTTAGTGGTTTATTGCTGCCAGAAGATGCTGCCAATAGATAAAAATGCAGAATAGGAACTTCCCCAAATTGTGACCGCAAAATCTAATGAGGCATATAAAACGTACCTTTTAATGGCTCTAATCTGCTACTGTTGAAGTTTTGGTCATTCTCTTGGGCTCATAGCTCAGCACCGTTAAACAAACAAATGATTCTTTACTGATTTACTAGGAATGTTGGATTGGAAAAGATCTGAGCCATCCAGCAAGGTACTCAGAAGGAAGAACTTAAAAAAAAAAAAAAAAAAAAGTAGAATATTTTAAATGCTAAATGGCCTGCAGAATACTCAGTTTCACAAAATATTAATTATCAGTTCCTGTGCAGCTGAACATAGACTATTTCCTTCTATGAAAAGCAATCATAAATGAAAATGATACATACCTCTTTTAATAAACTACTTTAAAAGACAAAAGCCTGATTCTGATTACCAAGGGGGTCACGTTTTAGGACACACATCTGTCAGCTTTTAAGTCTTTATCGGACATTTAAATATGATCCCTTTGCCAAGAGATCTCCCCTCAGAAGATGGAAAATGCAAAAGAAAAAAAAAATAAAGAGGAGTTTTATGTGTTTAGCTTTATGGAGGCATCTGGTCCTGATGGGAATTCTCTTCATATGTTCCCAATCAACAGCCATCTCAAGTTGAATCAAAAATCATGTTTAACTTTAACAATATACATTTTTTGAAATGTTGTAATCTAAAACTTGGCACACAGGCTTTACTTTGTTATGCTTTTGAGAGAAGATGCCTACTTTCTTCTTCCTTCATTCATGAGAGTATTTTAAAGATAAGTTCCTTTTTACTGCACCTTTATAGGAATTTTAAAGCCTAGAATAAGTTTTAACAGTTAGGAAAAGGGTTTTGGAGTGAGGGCTCACATAAACGAGGACCCGATGACTCCATAATAAAGTATTGTTATAGCATTTACCCCATATGTATTGTGCAAGGACTGTGGATAAGAATGGAATATAATCCATCCTAGCTGTTTAACATTCATATGTGAGGTTTTCATGACTCTAATAGTGATTTGGCTTGGGCATATTTTCCAGAGATCATGGCTATTTTAGATTACATGCTTTTGTTACATGGTTTAGCAATGATCACAAATGATTCCCAGGCTTGTTACATTATAAGAACACGATGAGCATGAAGGTTCCCATTCACGCAGGTCACTACAATCAATTAAGTTCTAGTGGATATTGAAATGTACTGTTTCAACAGTGCGTGCAATTAGATATCAGAAGAAAGAAAAGCAGCTGGATCATCCGTGAGCAGTGATTTTATGTTTAAAGGTGTGGCTCCAGGGACATCTTTTGCACAAAGACAATAAGCAAGAACTCAGTAGTGACCCCTGTGGAACACCAAATCAAATGAAATAAGGAATCTGGAAAACCCGTGAGACCATAGCTGTTCTTCTCGCGCTTCAGAAAATTATTTTCCTTCATTTAAGTGACTGAGATCAGTCAAAGGCAGTAGATCATTTTGTAGCTTGAGGGGAATATTTTAGTCTGAAGCTCTTATTGATGTTGATGCTGAACTGACAACTACTGAGTTGCCTCACATTTGAGAGATTGAGAGATTAGAACAGATTATGAATATGTTTTTACAAAGAAAGATTAGTTGTTGTTTTTTTAATATTGTAGCTACAAGCGAATACGATTACTGTGGGAAAACCACCACAGATTACAGATTTATTAACAATGTCAAGGAGACTGTTTCCCATCACAGTTGCAGACCATGTGTGATTGAAAACCAGAAAATGGGGTTGTGTCAGAAGACACTTGCATTTCCTGTATTGGCATTTTTTATGTTATATTATTATTACTACTATTATTATTTTACTCTATTTTCAATTAAATAATGGTAGAAGATCTCAATTACTTTTTTGTGATATTAAAAAAACTAAACACTAATAGATTTCCTTCATTAACGTGTCTGGAGGGCACAGTTTGAGAGTAAATTAGCTTTTGTATCTGAGTGAAACCATATTTTATGAACAACTAAAAATATATGTTTTCCTCCACACAGTTCCTGAAATGACAGTGACGAGAGTCATCGAAGGTGATCCCTCTGTGAGCACCTTTACCAAGGTCATTGAAGGAAAACCAACCATCACCAAGATAACCAGAGTCATTGAGACAGAGCCGACAATCACAAGAGTGGTCGTGGAAGGGGACCCTTCGATCACCAAACTAACCAGGGTCATTGAGAGTCAACCGTCTAGTCACACAGTCACAAGAGTCATTGAAGGCAAGGGTCCAAAAAGTTTGATTTCATTAAATAGTTCATATCTGAAATGGAGACTGAATTACCAGACATTTTTCTTCCTTCCAGGTGCAGGTCATGATGCAGAGGGAAGGTTGCTAACAGGTTAGTTTCTCTGAAACGTTGGAGAGCATGGTAGTGGCGAAGATTCTTTATGCATCTTCTAACCTCTCCTTTAACAAATGCATCTTGTTGCCATTAACTGAACATCATCTGTTTGTGTTCATCAGGTAACACAATCAGACACATGGTTTCCATTCGTTTCTCTCATTCTACTATGGTTGTGCTGCCATAACCTGGCTAGACGTTGTGTTGCTGCCTTTTCAGAAGTATTAGAAAAGGAAGACGGTGAAAACATAACGTGTGTGTCACAGTAAAGCAGCAACTGGCTGCTTGACGAATGGAAGCAAGTGACTTAAACGAGCGGCCAGCAACCCTGCACAATTCCAGAAGCTCTTTCTGTTTCTTCAAATTCTTGTAACAGTGGGAATTTTAGGTCTATATACTTAAAAAGATCCGGTTTTGTGATGTTTGCGTTGTTCTCTTGGTTCCTTCGGCTGTTGGGTGTGCGTCCATCTGCTATCATTTAATATTTACTTGTTGTCTGAGACTTTTGGTGACCTTTGGGCAGGAACCCTTTTGTTTGGCTGCCCGTTCTTTCAGTGATACATCAATGGTGGTACCAGTGTGTACGGCAATTACAATGTGCCATTTCGAGACAGTGCAACTGCACCTCTGTGTCTCATTTTCTGTGGGTGATGGCAGAGATTTAGGGCATCAGTTGTATGGGGCATCCGTACTTGTCATACTGTCGATACTATTTCAGTCATTAAATGTTTTTTTTCCCTCCAACATCCATCTAAAGGAGAAGCCAGATTCATCATGGTGAACAACTCTTATGTCCTTGATGGTAGGCTTCCCATGAACAATTCACAGCTTCTCCTGTTTTTCATCCCACAATCATTTTATGACAAAGTTTACTCAGTATTTCGAGGGAGAAAAGAGGATTTGAGGCATTTTATAATGATGTCATGCTTTTGGTTTTGTGGGGAAACGTTCAGGCCCAGACCTCTCCAAGATCACCACCATGCATGGCAACACAAAACTGAGGGAAGAGGAATCAGAGAGAATTACTTACTTACTTAACTTATTGAAGGTGAAGTCTCACAAGCGCAGATCTTGTTTAGTGCTTTCCAAACAGGACTTAGACATTTAGATTTCACTCAGATGATTTCACTCCTTACCGATGCCACCCTTTGAAGCAAAGGAAATATATTTACAGGTCTGTTTCTCTGTAACCATGGTAGTTGAGAGGAATCTTAATGCATCTTCTAACTTCTCTTTTAACAAATGAATTTTGCTGACCTTAACCAAACGCCGTGTGTTTGTGTTCATTAGTAACACAATCAGACGCATTGTTTCCATGGTGTGCACCACTGTCGGTTTTCTGGCTAGCGCTGGTGGCTCTAGTTCTACTGTGGTCTTGCTGCCATGTTCTGGCCAGAGGTTCTATTGCTGCCTTTTCAGAATTATATGAAAAGGAAGATGGAGAATATTGACACCCACGTTATGTTTGAATTCTTTAGTGGATCATCAGTTGGGTGTCTATTCATCTGAAGTTTTCTTGACTTTTGGGCAGGAATTCTTCTAGATCATTTATTCTTTCCTTGATACGCCAGTGGTGTTATTGGGGTGTGTGTGTGTGTGTGTGTGTGTGTGTGTGTGTGTGGGTGTGTGTGTGTCTGTCTGTCTGCGAGCAGTGGGCAAATTACAACGTGCCATTTCAGGATGGTGCAACTGCTTCTCTAATGCCGCACTGATTAATTCAGGATTGAGAAAAAGAGCTGGTTGTCTTTTTCCAATCCGGGCTCTCACGCACAACTCTCTGTTTGCGTGCAAATGTCCGTGTGTGTGTGTGTGTGTGTGTGTGTGTGTGTGTGTATGTGTGCTCATGAAGACTACACTTGTGTGTTTCCTTTTGTGTTGATGGAGATGTCTTACGGGGCATCTGTGCCTGTCAGTCTGTCAGTACTGTTGCTAAGTCGTTAACTGACTTTCAACACTTCTCCAATACCCATCTGAAGGTGAAGCCAGATTCGTCAGGGTGAACGAGCCCTATGTCATTAAGGGTAGGCTCCCCATGCACAATTTACAGCCTTGTTTTTCTTCATTTGTCATTGTTTTCTTTCTGTGTTCATTTAACTGCAAAGATTATTGGAGATTTCAAGTGAGAAAAGAGGATTTGATGCATGTTATAATAATGTAACGCTTATGCGTTTGTTGGGAAACCTTCAGGCCCAGACTTCTCCAAGATCACCACCATCCACAGCAACCCACAACTGATTGATGTCGAATCAGAGAGAATTACCAAAATTATTAAAGGTGAAGTTTTACAAATCTGGATCTTGTTTAGTGCTTTCATCGCCTTGCATTGACTGACTGTGTGCACTCTTTTTTTGCAGAGGGAGGTAGATACTCAGCTGCCAGGAAACCTCCACGTAAGTTGGCACATTCCTCCACATCTGTAATGAATCAGACTGAAAGAATCTGACACCCATCAGATATAAAGATAGCAGATATCTATCTTGTCTTCTTGTTAACCTTTAATAAGCACTTTCATCTGCTCTTCAAATGTCAACTCGAAGATTTT
>BJFM01001618.1:81599-109622 GCA_016586285.1 Arothron firmamentum
TTTTTTTTTTTGGTGCATATTCGCTTACACCTATGTCTCCCTCCAATAACCGTGTCTCCTCTCACACAGCTGGAATGAGGAGGAGGAAGATGGTCAGGCGTCCCCATAACTCGAAGCAGTAATGAAAGCACCCTTTGGGCTCATCGCAGAGACTGGTTGCATCTCAGCGGCACCCAACAAACACTAGGGCTCAGAAAAAGCTGTGGAACAACAGGCAGAGATCAGATCAGCCTCAACATTCTGTTTAAACTCGAAACAAACAATATTGTTGTGATTCATGGAAATTATTTTTGCCTTTGTAATATGACTTGGAATGTTGCGTTTAAGGTGCTATACATATGATCAGTGACAGATGTTTTTCCTTTATAGATATACTGGCTGGTAGATTCAAAGTTTTTTTTAAAATGTGATTTTACTCTTTATGAATTCTTAATTATACCACAGTTCAGTGCCAACCAGTGTTTTACTGCCTTTTTTCCAGTAACTCACACTGTACCTCTGTAAATTTCCACATAAAAATAAAAGTGTCAGTATCTTTTACACACTTCTCAGCCATTCTTTTATTGTGTTTATCAGACTAGAGCAACATGTTAGGTGTGCACAACATTACATCACTTTTGACCATAAAATAAATTTATATCGATTAAGAATCTGTTCATAACATGAAAACACACACACACACACACACACACACACACACACACACACACACACACACACACACACACACACACACACACACACACACACACACACACACACACACAAAGTGTCTACTATCTGCTGTCCTGCAGCACCAAAAGTGGCCAAAAGGTCCAAACATTGAATCTGAATCAGCAAATGATAATATTGGGTTCTAAAGCTATTTATTTTTTATTTAACCTCTCTTTAACCAGGAAAGGAACATTAAATACGTATTTTTTCTTCAGTCATACATCAGCCAATAGTGAAACAAAATCTTGAATTCTGCTGGTAAATTGCTGCTGGTAAATTGCAAAAGCTCCAATTTCATTGTGTGTCTTCCCAGATAATAACAAATCTCTTAACATGACTGGAGGATTTGCCTCATTTAATAGCAGCTACTTTTTTTTTTAATACTTACTGTTTTTGTAACCTAAAGTCAATTTAATTGTATTTCTGCAGCTCCAGATCACATCAAAATTCTTTCATGGCACTCAACATATATGTAGTTCTAAACCCTTTATTATAAATATGCTGGGAACTAATCAGTTTAAGAGAAAAGCAACATTACTCTGTGAACGATAATAATTATACATATGTACACACAATTAATCTATCTGTCCAATGAGCACACAGCTTTGTCCTTTTTCTGTTTTATATTAGGAATTTGCAGCATGGGGACAATAAGGTGTCAAGGTTTATTTGTGCGTTAATGCAGTTCAGAGGTAAAGTAAGATAAAAGAGGGAGACATGCCAGAGAGTAATTACATAATTTATTACTGAGGTATGTAGATAAAGCTATGATAGACTCTTCAGCAGAAGCAGGCACCGAAAAATGTTGAATATGTATGACGAGTCATAAATATGCCCAATTTCTTCTGGAGGCAATTTAGAATTGTGAGATCTTGAAGCGGCATGCTCGCACAGCGCAGGTCGAACACGCCCCGCGTCAGATAGGATTATCTTTTCTATCACCTCATCGGTGGGACCATTTTCGGTCGGATTAGAATAAATGGCTCTTTTAGACGACTCTCTGCAGGAGTAGTTTGTGGATCTTGACACAACTAATGTGAGCATGGAAATAAAATCTTAATAGGCCACATTGAATCCAGACTTTTGGATATAATATAGGATCTGTAATCTTGACAACACGCTTGGTCGATTAAATACAGTCTGCAGTTTTACAGCAAGTGGGGAATGAATCCAATTAAACACAGGGACTCTAACGATTATAGACCTGTCTTTTATCATTTTCCCATCTGTCTTCCCATTTGTCTTTTTTTCCATCTCAGCCATCCGTTCCTGCTTAATCCTGCACTTATATCCAATATTTTCTACTGTGATCAACATCGCCCATGCTTTACTTAACCATACTGCATTTCATTAGGAAGACAATGTAATATTTAAAGATGATGACTTCAGTTCTGGTTTGTTTGTTAATAAATTGAAGTATACCATAATTCAGGCTTCTTTTGTTCACCCTTATTGTTATCTGTGTGTACATGTGTTTTTATTTAGAAGCATTGGAAGGAAACTGCATTGAGGTATTTCATGCACAGACCCAAACTCTTCCCCTACAATCCTTCCTTCCTTCCTCGTCTCATTTTTGGGCTCCAGTTCAAAATAAAACAAGCAGGTTGAAGCTGAGACCAAACAAAGGATTGTGGGTAATGATGTAAAACTATTTATGCAAGCGTGGATGTTGTCCCTTTTTCAGAACTCTAAGTCAAATTCTGCAGAAAATGGTAACAGACAATCTGTGGACACACCCAGTTGAAAGACAGGAATGAAATGTCCAGGGCAGAAAAATGACAGAGGAAATTGAAATGAAGCAGATTTTAACCGATCGCTTCTATTGTGAGATGTGTTGACAGCTCAGTAGTCTAAACTGTAAGATTAGATACATGTATGCAGTATAGACATACACCCTGTCCTTTTTTTTTAATCCTATGATTTAATGTACCAAATAATGCGATCTGTTTGGAATAAATTTCACATGGCTGAAGTTTGGAACAGATGGCGGCATGTGCAGCAGACATGACAACAGCAGAAGTGGACCATCTGTGAAAACTCCACACCTCACTAAACACTTTTCAACAATGTGATCTGTGGTGGGAATGATGTCATGCTGCATGCGCCTGTGTGCATGTGTCTCTTTTAGGTGACACAATGACACAGCGCTTCCAACTCCTCTTCACGTCTCGTGTCATCATACATGTCAGTAGGATGTTAATCAGTGAAGCTTCAGCCACATCGCTTCAGTCAGTGCAGTCTGATGCACTTGTATGCACAGACTCTTGAGGAAAAACTGGGTTTCTTTGGACTTGCAGTCCGGACCATATTGTCCTTGTGCTTGTCTATTAGTTGAAGAAAAGGTGGCGCCGTGTCTGACACTGAAAATGGATGAGAGTGTGTCAGTAACCTCCATATTCCTGTATTTTATTGTGCTTTCCTTCTTCGGAGAGGCTGGTCACATGTGCCATTTAAGTTAAATAGAGTTCCTCAAAGCAGTTCAAGGCTGTTCTTGAAGTGAATGGTTACCAATAAAGAGCCCACAACTTTAGGGAGTCATTATAGGAGTCGGAACTGCAGCCACCTTCTGTTTGACAGCAGGACCATGGGCAGGATACCAACATCTAAACAGCAAACAGCCTACCAGCATCTGAAACAGTTTGCGATGGAGGTTCAGCAGTGCTGGATGGAGCCTGCAGATGTTTGAAGAATGTCTGCACAACGTTCATCAGTATTGTAGAGATGCAGCAATAATATTCTAAAATGTAACAAAGGTTATACTTGGAGTAACAAAGGTAAATAAGAAAGCTACTTTTCAATTTTTCCATTTCATTTTGTGGGACTTTTTAAATAGCTTAGAAATATTTCTGCTACCTGTGCTTTCATTTACTCTTCGATGAAGGCGTGCACATCCTCAAAGCTGTGTTTCCTGCTGTCACAACCAGACCTGGCTAGTGTCTAACACTCAACATGTGCAGTGACATCATCCCACACCAGTAATGATCACAGGACGCATTCTCAAGAAAAACGGGGTGAGAAACAAAGAGGGAGTCAGGGACGGAAAAGATCCAGGAGCAGAACCAAGGAGGAATCTCCTGTGCTCAGCTGTCATTCTTACCACTGATGTGATGAATCAAACACCTGTTGATGTTCCCTACAGCAGATGTTATGCTGTCTGACCGCAGAAATCTGACCTAATGAAGTCATCCATCACAGCAGAACACACAATATTCGGCAGAATGACATCTAAAAGCCGTAAAAGTCGGAATAAGGAGGTTTTGTTTTTTCTTCTTCTTTTTTTTTTTCTATAAATGGAAGCAGTAAATGTTGACTTAAACTTTTCCTTTGACATTAGTGGACCAGTCACCCAAAATGAACAGCCTATAAATTATTCTGGAGTTCTTCAGAAAAACAAATTTTCAGCCAAGCCCAACGCAACAGAAGAAAATAAGCACCTCTTAAAAACAGATTGTCCATTAGTTGTTAAGCTGTTCAAACATGCTTTGACATAAACTGTTCACAGTTTCTGTCACGCGATTGCTCTTGCTTGTTTGCACAGGGATCTGGATGCGGTTCGTTATTGTGAATATTCTCCGGCTGCCGTCATTGTGAAGAAGAAGAAACAAAAGCATTGGAAATGACTTGTCCTCTGATGAACAGATTAACATTTATTAGCACCTTGATCAAGAAGAAATTGTAGATTTTTCTTAGTATTTGTGACACGGCCCAGCTTCTGGCTCACTCAGCAAAGGTTGAAGGAAATGTTGTGTTTTCAGGTATCCTTGTCTGACTACGTGAGGTTGTTGTAGTTTCTCTAATCAAACCCAAATGTTCTTCTCACCTTCCTTACCCTCTGCCCTTTGACCTTGGCTACACACGAGCATTGGGTGGCAGTGCCCTCAGTGCCCTCAGCCTGATAAATTAGACACAGCTACAAAGATGTATCACCTTCCAAATGGGCTTCCCATTTTGACGCTCTGCCTGACCTCCTGACCTTTCATGCATGACCGGTTAAGATCACACAATCCGAAATTCTTCTCAGACTTCACGACATGATCCTCAATCCCATAAATTACCTCTGCGCTTTCTTGCAGAGCAGTGTTGAATTTCATTTCAGAGGTTGTGGTCAAATTTATTAAGACAACCCCACTGATAAATGGAGATCATGTGCATTTATTTATCAATGACAGATTTTTGCTTTAAGCTATTTGGAAAAAGTAAATAGCTTAATTAAATTGTGAACATCCTTTCTAAAAGTGGTTTCACATTGTGTGATTTTACTCAAGAAGGTGAAGTGAGTTGTACGGACAGATGACATCACGAATAACAGGACAAGGACAAAAACACAACACAGGTCAAAATGTAAATTCTAAAAAAATAATCTGACACATCTGTTTATTTTTATATCTAACACTTGCAAATAATCCTCAGTGGACATTTTTATTCAAAGGCTTTGCAAAAAAAAAAAGTCAGTTGTCTTGAATACAGTACTGACATGTATTTTATGAGTTTTGGTTCTTAAGTTTTCCGCTGGAATGTGTGTGTGAAGCCAGGACATCTGTGGAAATACATACGTGAAGTCAAGTCCCTTTGCTGCGTGGTCAGAGGTTTTATTTCTAATCATCAATCATCACTGGAACTTTTCCAGGATGGATAAATACCTGTAAAGGGGCGGGTAGCAACAGATTCATGCAACCATATTGAGTAGATTTATTACATTACAATAAAATTACTGAGATGGTCTCATCTCCAAATAATGTCCATAAATTGATGCTTTCAAAACAAATCTGACTTTAATCAGTGTTGTTTGCTTTTCGTCTTTCTTTAACTTCTACAGCAAAGGAACCTGATGATGGAATAAGTCGCCAGCAGCAGTGCAGTCACCACCGTCAGTAATAGAAATACGATGTCCAAACTGTGGTACGAGTACCAAGGCAGCTTGTAGGAATCAGTGCGAAAGTGTGCCGCTCCTTTATGGCGGATCACGTATTCCACCCAGAAGACTGCCAGATCCATGGGTGCCATGGGCTGATCCCTGTGTAAGCGTGACAACCTCTGCATGCTTTCTCGGTAGCTGTCTTTATGAAGCAATTCGTTGAGGCCTTGCTCAAAACTCTGGCTGTTAATTTCATTGAGTTTGATGATCTTCCCCGCTCCTCTCTCCTGCAGGCGGAGGAGGTTGTCATACTGGTCGAAGAACAAAGGTATGCCAAGCACAGGAACGCCGTGGTATATTGCCTCTTGAACTCCGTTTGTTCCACCATGAGCTACGAAGACTCTGGTCTGCCGGTGGCCCAGGAGGTCTTTCTGTGGCATCCACTCCACGATCATGGTGTTGTTGCCTAGTGTGGATGGGCGGTTCCCTATATGCCTCCATATCACCTGAAAACAGATAATATCTTAGTTGTTAATCCTATAAAACACAGTGATTAGGTGACTCATCACAAGAAGCTTCCAGAATTGATTGCAACTCAGTGTCTTCTGATTGGCTTCACTGTGTTCTCCCCGTGCCAGGTACTCGGGTTGCCTCCCACTGACCCAAAATATGCAACATTATGTTGACTCAGTTGTAAATTGTCCCTCGGTGTGGCCGAGTGAATAAATGTTCCGTGCCTGGTGATTTCTGGGCTACTAGAATATGTATTCATCACTTTATGAAAACTAATGGTACATTAATTGTGAGTCTTTTGAGTCTTAAGAGATTTTTTTTTTTTTTTAAGTATGTGGTGTGATGGTGGAAGATGCACCTGAAAGTGCCCCTGAAAGAACCTGTCAGACTTTACATTATAGTGATTAAGCAGACATAATTCCAATGTGCAGAATAGCAATGTAAATATCTAAGAAGATTATGTAAGCCGCTACCACTTTATTTCACAGTGTCACTGGAGATATCCTGCCGAGTTTGTGTTACCTTCTGGGGCATCTTGGCAAAGATGCTGGCAATTTCATCTGCGACTTCTGCGGGTAAAGCATTAACCAGTGTTCCCAGGGTCATGATGATGACTCCATGCTCCCCGGCGCTCTGAACAAACTCCTCCAGGTCCGCTGGCAGAGGTTGGGCTGGTTTACACTGGAACCCCCCCATGTATATGACATTTGGCATTGTGGGCCGAGGGAAGTCGAACACAAAATCTGACCTGAATAACCAAATGTCTGCTTCCTGTATTAGTGAAATGATATCACAACTACCCTCAAAATATTTTTCGCAAATAGCATTGTAGCTTGGCTCGATAAAATATTTCAGCTGAATCAACTGAATACCATAAAATAACATGTTCTTGACTCTCTGGAAGAAATCCATTTTATCTGTCAAGCCAGATCCTGGAACTGGGATGTAAGACAGTGGCGACGGGGCTATTGCAAACTGACCGTCCCCACCAGTGATCCAGCGGACATTAAGCACGAGCGGCAGCTTCAGGTACTTGGCAAGAACAACCCCTGTTCCCATAGCAGGATCAGTGAGAACAAGATCATATTTGGCATCCATTAGAGTCTTCATCAACTTCTCATCATCAAACACATTAGAAAGGACTTCGGCCCACATGGTGTGGGCGTTAGAAATCATGGAGATTAAACGAAAGTTGTTTTGGATGAAAGTAAGTGTTGAATCATCATTTCTTTCTGCCTATAAACAAGAGGAATATAAGTTATTATAAGGTGATTTCCCAGATATCTGAATAGTAGTTAGTAAGTAATAATAAGTCACAGACCTTCATCTGGTCATCCAAGAAGGTTTGGAAGAAATCTTCAAAATCTTCCTTCATTGGCAGAGTAATAGATGTGAAGAGGTCAGATCTTTCTGGGATGTACCAGCTAGTGGAAGACCTTAGAACAGTCAGGTTGTGCCCCTTTGCGTGAAGTTCTTCCATTAAAATTTTCATATTGACCCAGTGGCTGCCATCCACTGGGAACACTAAAATGTTCCCTCCATAGCAGCAAGGCGTGAAGAAACTCAGGCATACGCCAAGAAATATGAAAATCCCTCGTGTAGTTCCTATAATGGATGAGAGATTATGACATGTTTGACAAAGACAAGCATTTATTATAGGAAAAACACAGCAGAGAAAAACACTTACTGTTGATGAAACAGACCTTTATCTGCATCTTTCATTTCAATTTAGCAGAGAAAGATAAAAAAAAATATTTCTGAAAATATTACCCATGTTAAGACGCTGGCAGCAACGATCCCCACTGCTCACACACACTGAGTATTTGAGTTCAAACTCCAGGCATACAGTTGATCAAGCCCCGCACAGGTAAATAAGTTACACTGACATGTGTGTCACAGGTTAGGGTTAGGGTGAAGGACGTCAATTTGCTGACGCACCACACATGCAATCAGCGTTTCACTATCAACCTTGGTCAAATTGAGTTAAAAGAAAAAAAAAACCTACAGCTCTCTACAATGGCTCGAACATGGTTGAACAGCATAGAAGGGATCTTCCCAGATTTTGATGAATTCATCTTGTATTAATCCCTGCTGCAGCCAGGCTGACTGCAGGTCAGAGCAGTTTCTCCTCAGGGACTTTGAGCTGGACGTATGAAAATGCTTCTGCAGTGGAATAATGTGCCTGAACTGACCTATCATGACCACAGCCTGGGCTGCTGTGCCCCTCAGATCATCCAATACAAAATGTACATTTAATGTAGTTGGGGTTTTTTTTAACTACAATATTTTTCAACACAGACAGCAGCTTAAGCACTTAGACAGCCCTCACGTCTCTGCTCTGACTGCTGGAAGAACGTATATGCAGTTACAGCAGGACTACAGCTCCTTTTCAATGAAAAAGAGAAAAAAACACAATGCATCATATTGCTTGGAACTTCCATGACAGTTTCTTTTATAACACATTCCAGCTAGCGGTTGGTAGAAGAGAAAACCATATTCCAGTCCATGTTCCAACAATCCATGGAGCAGGTGGGTAAACACGTTCTGAGATATATATATATATATATATATATATATATATAATACAGTATATTGGCTACATCTCCTAATCAGGAACATCAGTCGTTTGACATCAAAATGCCCTCCAGCCAACCATCGTGTCTGCTACAATAAATTACAAATTTTATACGTCTGAGATGATAGCTCAGGATCATGTAAACTGATGTTTAACTTACCTCCTGGGGCACCGAGGAGGCCAGACATGGCAGGAAACTGCTCCCTATCAGAGTTTATAGTTTGTACTTTTTATTTTTCCAGGTGTTTCCTTTATTTTCTCCTCCCAGTTATACTAAGGAAGTCAAGCACACCCTTTACACCAGAACAAGATGTATTCGCTATATTTGATCACTCAGTCCAGGTTTGAGGTTTGCTGTGGTGGTGTGAGTTTAATTTAAAGTATGCTGGTACACTGGTGAACTGCCAGACACAGAGCTGGTCTGAGTCGGTGAGCTGACCCAGAGCAGTGAAATCAGGGTATATTTAAACAAGGGAAACAAAAGGCAGTGGTTGTGTTTGTAAATACAGCAGTATACCACACAGGAATCGGGAGGACAGGGAGACAGTAGGGGGTAAGGAGGGGGGGCAGTGGCACTTGGGCATAGACCCCGGGATCGAGGGGCAAGAATAGAGGGTCCAGAGGAGAAAAAGAGGAGGAAGGGGGACCACAAGACAGTAGGGAGTGGGAAGGGGAAACAGTGCCCTTTGTGCATGGACTTCAGGATCAAAGGGGTCTCTGATTAAGATGATAATCAGAGACGGGTCAGAGGAGGAAGGGAGACAAGACAGTAAGAAGTGGGAAATGTCTAGTAGTTTGATATTTAGATAGTTTGAGACATTTCCCAGGTGATAGAATGTGGAAACGTTCCTAATATACAAAGACAGCTAAAAGACAAACTTTGGTTTCTTCCTCAAGACAAAACACACTCTAAAATACAAGCACATTCTCAGGTTTTCTTCCCTACAGCACATCTATCTATTGTAAAATAAGTACTTCATCATCAAAATGTAATTAATCCAGCATTAAAGCTCAGATCGACTGGACCTTCAACTATGGCACTGAAAGGTGTGGCTTTTTTTTTTAACCAGTCTCTCTTTTAATCCAATCTTTTTTCATTTGTGAGCAAGCCTCTGGAAAGAGTAATGACCACATAGGAACCAGGGAAGTCTGACTCATGCATCTGTGAGAGGTCTGCAACCCCACACAGCGACTGGGAAACCACATCAAACTCTCTGAGCTCTTACATTCCTACATGAATAAAATGGGAAGTTTGCTCCTGCAGCTGCTTTGTCATCTTATCTCAGATGTTGTTTTTGCAACACATAGCGACATATGGAATATGGATTGTTGCCATCCTAGGAGCACTGGAAGGTGAACAAATCCAAGAGGGATGAATATTTTGTGAGCACTTTTCAGCCCTTATTAGGTGCTGATGTTGTTAGATACCAGTTTCTAACCAGGTTTCCACTGGTTATAGGTTCATCGCCCTGAGAGACATTCACTAATTAGTATAAAGCGGAAAAAACAACAATAACAAGTTAGAGTCATATTATCACCTATTACACGGATGTGGGACATGCCTCATTCAGTAAATCCCATCCCTCCCATGCTTGTAAACCAGAAAAAGCACAATTGTCCAATTAAAGAGTCGAGCTATAACCTTAGGATTCCAAGTAAAGGCAGGCACGAGTCCAGCTGGTCTAAATCCCAAGTCAATCAGTGCTGTGGAGATGTCTCAGGACCCTACCAATTAGAGCTCAGCTCTTTGACCCTTCTTTCAACTTTCTTTTATCTGACTGGATGTGAATAGCAAGAAAGCTGCAGCTTATGAGTAATTCCCTGTTGCCAGAATTCAATGGAAAAATGATAACATGATATTTAATCAAATTGGTGGGGAGGGTTGTCTAGGTTTTCATGGTCAATCTACATGAAAAAAAAGCTGCTCTGTTCTTTCAAACAGTCCTCAGCATTTCATTTCCCCTCTGAAGGTGACAGGGAGATGCAGATGGATGCAATTTATAATCTCTAACCTCTGAGAGAACAAAGCCCCTGTTCCCAGGTTCAAGGCATGGAGCTTCACCATGAACTGATGTGCTGGATCTGGTTAGCAAGGGAGACACAGAGCAGTGAATGCTCGTTTCAGCCTCTGGAACGTTTGATCTGCCTGAGTTTAGGGACTGAAGTTCAGGGACTGAAGTTTAGGGACTGAAGTAGTGCAGCAGTGATTAATGTATGAATTTATCATGTACAAAACTGCTTAACCCTCGAAGGTCCTGACCTCCTTACGAGTTTTCTGAACTTTTCACATTCCATCTACCCGCTATCCTGGTAAGTCCCAGACAGGACACATGAAAATATTGAACTCACACTGTTTTTTTTTTTGTTTCGTTTTTTTATACTGCTGATTTTCATCAAACTGAAGTAGTTTCAGAGCAGCGATACTTTAAAAACTAAATGAAATTTATAAATAGTCACTGGCACAGCCTTGTCAGGTACCACCATGAACACTAGCAGTGTTAAAAACAAGTCACTCTGAAGATGTTGTCCTTTTTTTTTCATTTTCACTATTAGTATACTGCCCTGCAGCACGGAATCAGTATAATCAGTCCATTGTTTTCTCCAGATTTAGGACCAGAAACAAAACAAAGGCCCTTTTATGGGGAGAAATCAGATATGAAGATAATGAATTAATGAGTCATAAGTGATGCATATTGCTGAAAGCTTTTTTTTTAAATTCAGATCACACAATGGAACAGTTGAGTTTTGTTTGGTGGTGTTTTGTTTTTACTGTGAGAATGAACCATTTGGATTTCTCTGTTTGCACAGATAACAATGTAACTGACCCCCTGCCAGTTCAAATAAATTGTCTCATTGCTCTTTTATTATAAACAATTTAATAAGTGTATTATGTTCAACAACCACCCATAGTTAACCCATAATTAGTGGGAACTGCTGCTACATGAATGAAAGTTGTTATCAGCTAATGATTGTCAGTATAGTTCATCTATCCATTCATGCATCCGATTTGCAGCTTCCGTATTGGTCAGCAATTCCACTCATCAGAGAGTTGAGTGACTCCTTTAAGGGGCGCTCCAGGATACAAACCAGCAGGGACCATTCAAAACAAGCAGTTGTCAAACCGAAGGATTGAAAATACACACTCAAGGTGCAAAAGTTAAATATTTGCATGTACATTCAATACAGCTGTGGATCATTTAGTCAGAAACAAGAAGTCCTCAAACCTCTGTGTGTCCCTTTCAATAGTTAAACGTGGATGATGAAATTCTGGGATGATGACATTAATATTCAGTCCAAGTTTTGGCAATTATGTGCAGGAAGTGAAGCATGAAGGAAGAGAAAAATGGATGTGTTTCCAAACCAGAGAGGACTGTGGACTTGTTGAAAAAAGAAAGAGCTTTTCTGACTTTCAAAGGCTTGTAAGTCAGGGAATTCACTGGCAACAACAAATGGAAAAGATGTGGAACTTCATCATATTTTGTCATTTTCATTTGTTAAATCCCATAGCTGAAGGCACAACTACTACCAGCACATTATTCAAGACTGACAGCCTGATTTATGGCTATTGTGTGTTTCAAGGGGAGGAAAAAAGTCTTTTCAAGGCCTGTAAGACCTTTAAATGCACAATATATAACTTGAGCAAAGCTAATTTTAGCTCTATTAGGCAGGATTTAGGCTTTTTGCTGTAGTGTGAGCGGTTTACACAAAATGATATAAGTATTCTATTCCATACTTAAGTATGAGATGAGTGTGGAGCATCCTGCTCATCACATTAAAAAGAGAGCAGAAGAAAGTTTGGATCCTTGATGCTTCCTATATCAACATTTGAGGGGAATACCTCTTTGGAAAAGTTTCTGAAGCACTCTGAGTACTCCAGTATTTATACATCAATCTGGCCAGACAAGTGTGACCTCATGTCAAGCTCTCGCACACTTCTCCATTACCTTTTCCATATTTCCAAAGAGGAAGAGCAAGCACACACTTGCCAAATGACCCTCTCTGTCTTGAGACAATGCTAGCGAGGATGACCTCTGGGCAATACAGCGAGATCCTTCGGCTGACGGTTGCAAACCCTGAAAAAACAAACTCAGCTGCAGCCTGACGGATTTTGTCATGTGCCAACTTGTTCCAGGAGGAAACATTCTGCAGTGTCAGTGTTTCAGGGACGCATACTTGTGTTAGGTTCCTGCATGTTCTGGGGTTGTTTTGTTGTCCTTTTGCTTTGCTCTTGTCCACTAGGGAGGATGGTGGTTCCGGTCTTCACTGGTGACAGGCACACCTGCAGCGCATCGCCGTCAACGAGCATATTTAAGGCAGCTGCACCTGCTCAACCACGTGGGGTCGGTCCACCTGCAGAATGGTACCAGGACTGAGACTGGCTGTGTCCTGCATTTTTGGATTGCATCTCATGAGTGTTTTTTCCCGATTCCAAAGTCGCCACGTTCCCCCCAAGTGAAGAGTCTAAGTCCTGGACACACTTCTTTGTGGTCATAGTTTTCCCTCCATTGGGGCGCTTTCTGTTTGCCCTTTATACACCCAATTAAAGGGTTGCTTTTTTATTTGGAACTGCCGTCTCGTGTCTGTGTTTGGGTCCTTAAGCAAAACATAACTTGAAAAGATTTGGATTTTCTTACTCATGCAGGAAGCCTAGAGGCAACTAAATTCACCTTTCATCTCTCAAAGCCTGAATTAAAAAGGATGGATTGAATTGATTACAGCTTTTGAAAATGTGCGCGTTTGCAGGTCAGTACAGCTCATCGTTCTCTGTTACTGCACACCTAAACAGTTTACAAAGGTCATGAAATTGTTTGACAGTGAGATACTTCGTGGGAAGTTGAGCTTTCAGTTATCAGCCTCAGAGGACAGAAACTCAATATTCTAAAACTGACAACTGTTTAGAAAACTGTTCACTTTCACAACTAATGAAAACATCAACATGAGGAAAACAATCTAATAATCTCACAAATCAAAATAAATGTTCCAATGATCTATCCAAATATAAATACACCCTCATTATTTAGGAGCAAGTGTTGTTGTTTTTTTCATTAAAAACACAAAAACGTGTCTTAAATTGTAACGTAAGTGGCCTAAATTGGTTTATTAATCTCCTTTTTTTATTTACATCTTAAGCACGTCTCAGTTCCTGTTCCAGTCATTCATAAACAGGAAATGCAGTGCAGTCTTCTGGTGTTTAGCCTTACCAAGAAGTGCTTTCAATGGGATGACTATCCAAACTATTTACATTAAGAGCCCATGCATTACGGCACCGTGTTGCATACTTTACTGGCTCTACTGGCTGCTTCTCTCTAGTTTACATTGTTCTATTGTCTGAATATGTGCATAAGTTTCTCTCATTACTAATAGAGTATCCATCTCAGAGATAATAAACTCTTGAGGTCTATATTCACACTCTTTGTGGTTAACTTCTCTGGCCTTCTCCTAATCCTGCACATGTGGACACAAATGTGAAAAAGAAAAAAATGCAGTCACGTGTTGGTAATTAGTGCAATCGTTTCTTTCAGTGTGGGCGTGGAAGACAGCAGTGTAACACTGACAGTTATCTGGAAAAGGCTATTCAATCGCGCACGTGTGGCCGCAGTAGTGGTGGTGTTTTTTATTGATGACTGAAATTGAATGCATCACTGTTTTCATTTCCACTCCCAAAACAAACACACCCGTTTCAACAGAAGTCCTTTCAGGAGGTTCAGGTTATTATTTTACCAGTCAGGCGCTGACTTACTCGAGTGTTTAACAATTATGTAAGAATAGTTTTGATATGAGTTATCTAGACATTCGCTGGCACATAAATCTGACAATGGAAGACTGGAGGGAACACATGTGACATTTATCAGGAATAAAGACTGCACATCATCTGCCAGAGAGGAAAAATCTTTTGGCTGTTTATGTTCAGCCGCTGCCATAGTGAGCGCAGAGCGGCTCAAAGTCTCTGAAAATGAAGGATGAACAGGGGGAGAAAAAAAAGATTTGTAAGAATTTTATCGTTAACTTGACTGCTGGTCCATTCATGGGAGACATTAATGAACTCTGCATCCACCAGCTGCCAGCTCAGAGAAAGAGGAACAGAGCTTGTCTAAGTGTGTCATTCCACACGGGAAAACCTTTGAATCTCAGTGGTAAAAATTCCACTTCTTGAAGCACTTTAATCACTTGAGTGTGTGCTTTTAGAAAAGATGTCTTTCCAAATTTGACACTCTGCAGCTGCCAAACCTACTCAGCACATGTATATTGCATCACGTGTTTCACAACAGCAGTGAGGGTTGTTAAGCCCCCTTATTGCTTTAGATTCAGCTCCTGATGAAGTCAATATGAAGTAATCCAGCATTGTTTTGAAGGACATTTAATCAGCTATTTAAACTCTAAAACTAGTGACTTTGCACAGTGCAGAGTTCAAGCTGGAGTATGATTAAGGGTTACGGAAGGTCCTCATCAAATAGTGAATCCTCGTAGCAATATTCATGACCTGCAGAAAGAATGTTTTTTACACAATCTATACATACACACACATATACACACAAGATTTATAACCTCATAAAAAGCCATTTAGGACACAACCCAAACAAAACACTTCACGAGGCTTTCTATAGTGGGGATACTCTGGCTAAAATCATGTTTGTTGTGTTCAAGTGTGTGTGTGTGTGTGTGTGTGTGTGTGTGTTGGGGGGGTTGCAGAAGGTCAGGCCTGTTCATGAAGGTTACAGTCAGTGTTGTTTTGCACGAAACAGGCCTGTGTTTAGTCAGTAGGACCTCATGCAGAACGGACATGTTCAGTCAAACTTTCATCCTGCAGCTTAACACTGACACTGGACCAGCTTTTATAAATATCCATAAACAGTGAAAAGTTTAAAGCCACAGCCTTATGTAAGCTGTCCTGGCACCCCACACGCACCCACCCACCAACCCATGCACGCACACACACACACACACGCACATACATACACACACACACAGACACGTATACTTTGTTAGTATCTGTTATTACTAGTTAGCAATATTAGCAAGGGGAGTAGGAGCGTGCAGTGGTCAGTTCGAACCCGTTTCCAGGTGGGATCCATCTAGTTTAAGGGAATGCGATCGATTCAGATGTGACATCATTCTTCAGGTCTGTGTTCCAAGCTGTACAGGTGGAAACTCTTTTAAATTGTTCCAGGTGCGCCGAAACTTTAAAAGTTTTTGCTGTAGCTGAAGGATTCCACAATTATCTCATCATATCCTCAATTCTAGTGCGGCTTATGTAATTCTGTCATGTAAGATGAGTTGCTGAATAGATGTTGCAAACTACAATATATCCTTTGTTCTCACAGACCTTAAAAACTGTAATTATATCCCCAGACTAAGACCTGTTCTTGCCATTCAGACTAATGACTTTCCAGCCACAAGCGAGAGTCAAATATCTCTCCCATTCTTGAAGAGTCTGGCCTCCGTCCTCACAGGATCAAAACACCTTTGTCATTTTGTCATCACCACCCAATGTGATGTGGAATTTAAGTAAACAAATGGATCTCTACAGAACTAAAGAGAAATCCTTGGTCTCACCTCCCTCTTTAGTTCTAGATATCATCAGATTTTTAGTGGAAACAATTGGCTTTTCAATAGAGCTAGTGCAGGCTATTACACCCGGTGTGCTCCTGTATTTGTGTCTGCTATCAGTCGAGTCTGTGTTTATCTCAGCCACACATGGTAGAATTATGTGAACTTTTCATCAAAGAAGAAAAAACAGTATGTGTGATATGGGATTACACAATCTGCACATTTTGTACACCAGAATAGATGATTAAAATCATCGCATGAGCGTGATGAGAGTTCCCAGTTAGGGGTTCAACCCACAGAAGTTCCACAGAAAGGGAAGTTAAATGACTAACACATTGAGTTTATTTCCCTGACATGGACCAGACTGAGAAACTGCGACTTTATCTTATCCAAAGCATGTTTACCCAGCATTAGCAGACCTAAAGGGACCTGCATTCTCCCTGCTCACCAAGGAGTGGATTCCTGTTATATTTTGGTAATGAATAAACCAAGTTGCTCAGTGAACTCCACATGGAAGTCAAGCACTAGATAATGCCATTGTTCTTATCCACTTTGTCCCATCTGTGGCTATTGATGAGAGTCCAAAGTCAACAGACTAAATGAATCCCTGCTGATCTGCACTTTCTGGAGCATAATTCTTTCTGCAGACATACACCAGCTCTCCATCTGAACAGCCATCGCCGGTGATGTCACACAGCTGATGCTCGAGCATGTTCTGCCGCTCTCAGTTTTTCCAGGATTCACTCCACCTGACTTTTTGGCGGAGTGCTCTAAAGGAAAGGAATTCACAATTAATCTGCTGGAGCGATGCTTGGGTGTCAATACAGGTGAGATATAAATCGATGACAGCTGAAGGAGGTGTCTTTTTTTGGCTTGGCAAGCCTTTAAGCATCCAAACATGGCACTTGAACTGATCTGCCTGAGGTATAAATCCGATAGGATTATTTGCTTCATTGCATTTCTCTGTATTTACCTCAGTATCAGTGACTCAAATGAAATTTTTGTGTGTGCAGGCAGCACATTATCAAACACAAAATAACTTCATCTGTTTTGCAGATTTGAGTAGAGTCGACATAACACACAAATCCAGGGGAAAAATATCAAGGTTACCAGTCTCTAGTGTGTGTGTGTGTGTGTGTGTGTGTGTGTGTGTGTGTGTGTGTGTGTGTGTGTGTGTGTGTGTGTGTGTGTGTGTGTGTGTGTGTGTGTGTGTGTGTGTGTCTACAGGCTCTTGTGGCTGCAATAATTCCAGAATTGTGTTTAGAAGCGTCTCAATGGAACGATCCAGTAGACCACTGCCGATTATTCACGCATTCCTCTTCCTTTTTTGGATTTCTTTAGTATGAAGCTGCTTCAATCTTTGCATCCTGGGAACATTTCAACATGCAGCCGTGATGTAAATCACCAGGTCTGCCGCCAACATGTTTTAATTCCAGACGTGTCAGATTTGGCAGACTGCACCGGGGGTGAGAACAGCCTGTGAGATTAGTAATCATGAGCACCGGAGCCGCATCCAATGTGGTTTTATTTTACCTCAATCAATACCACCCCAGTGACTGAAATTATGCATCTACGTTTGAATAACTTTTCTGTCTTGGATCAGCGTTTTCTTGAACACGCAATGTTAGTCGTCATTTTAACAACACTTAAATTGGAAATAGAAAAGTTTACGGCACTCCTACTTGGCAGAGAGTCAGATATGTACATGAGAGTGAAATGTAAATCCAAGCAAATCTTTTTAGTGCCAAACATCCAACCAATCAAACCCATCTGACAATAATAAACTTATAGTACACAAAAAAAACCACCCATAATTCATCCCCTGTTTTATCTAAACATCTTCTACACCATTAGATGTAGATTTAAGCGGTAGGAATGACTGAGCAGCATGAGAAATGTCTTGTGACGACAGCTTATGTCCATATTACAGACTGGAAAGCACTTGTGATACTTGTGATTGAATCATGGCTTCCTCCTGACTTCCTGACAGCGAGCTGGGATTTTATGTCAATGGTGAATATTGTCCTGCGGCAAACTGGGACTGTCAGAGCAGACAGAAAGAAAATGGAATGGTAAAGGCACATCAGGAGCAGTACAGTGGATGCATGTATTTGCTCCAGCATTGCCAGTTGGAAGAGTGTAGAGCGGAGTGGAGTTTTGGGGTGGTAAAGGGGTTGTGAAATTAAGGTTGTTGGTTCAATCCTAGCATGTCACACGCTAAAGTATTCTTGAACAAGTTGCTTAACCCAAATTATCTCCCGAAGCTGTGTCTTTGGTTTATGAACCTACATAAATGGCTTTATTTATCTTATTTATCTTCTTCGGATAGTGGCAAAGTCTATATCCTGATTTCCTATACCCGGATCAATGTCTGGACAACCA
This sequence comes from Arothron firmamentum, assembly GCA_016586285.1. Lineage (NCBI taxonomy): Eukaryota > Metazoa > Chordata > Actinopteri > Tetraodontiformes > Tetraodontidae > Arothron > Arothron firmamentum. Next base: position 100,187 of record BJFM01001618.1, read on the forward strand.
CATACTGTCAGGACAGGGGCCTACAAAATCAGTCATTGAGTAATTGCAGTATAATATAAAATCTTGCCAACGGTGAGCAATGTTGATCAGACAGATTCATTATATGTGTCACAGCTGCCGGCCTGCTCCGGCTCTCACCCTCCCCTCACCTGCTCATCTCATTGTTTCAGCTGTGCCATGTGCCCTGATCAGCCACACCTGTGGCTGATCTGCCAATCAGCCACACCTGCAGCACTGATCAGCCTCACCTGCAGCACTGATCAGCCTCACCTGCAGCACTGATCAGCCTCACCTGCTCCGGGTCAACTAACTGACACAGCTATTTAAGCTGCGTTCTGACAGAGACTCTTTGCCAGGTTGTCGTGTTCATCTCGTCTGTTCATCTCCTGCTCCCACAACCTTTGCTGTTCCTTATTTGAGCTCTTCCTGTGCGAAGCGAGATCCCCTGCCTGTGGATTATTACTACTAGTCTGTGATCGACCCAGCCTGCTGCTGACCTGCCCTTTTGAGCCTGTTCTTCCCCGGATTCCCTGTCAGCATTCTGTCCCCGATACAGACTATTTGGATTTCCCCAACCTGAGGACTCTCGCCTTTTGATTATTCACGTCCTGTGAATTTTGTGGATTACCTGTGCCGGACTATTGTGTGAGCATTTTACCTTCTTCATCCTGTGCAGTGGCTTATTGTTCAGTTTAAATAAACACCCTCATTTGGCATTCTAAGAGCGTGCTCTGCGTTTGGGTCCTCTACCCTGCTTCGTGACATGTGATCGTATTTGATTATATGTGGCCATATTAACAGTTTTATCATTTGTTTCAGGCTCCAACATCGGAAAACACTGATGTTGACAGCTTCTTTATAAGTCTTATAAGCAAATATTCACGCGTCGGGAATCATAAGTCATACTGGGTTTGTGTTGCAGGAATAGGCTACGTGTGGAACATGACATATTTGGCTGGTGAGGTTATGTGACAGTGTGTATATGAGGGGCCACAGGTCTGTTTATTGTGCAAACAGCACTTTCTACTGCTGCTTTCATTGATGAGGAGCATGCGGCACCACACCAAAAACTCAATGCACACATGCACAGCTTTGCAGCAATGACTTTGTTAGGACTTTACATTGCTTTGATAAACTTAAACCAAACTGTTCTCCTAATGCTAACCTCAAGCCGAACCTGAAACTGAACATTCCTTTTCTTTGACTTTCCAGCATTTACTCTGAAATTTGGTCATATAATTCTGTTGGCCCAAAGCTCCGGAGATGATTGGAGCAAAATCTGCATGTTATAACCCCAGTCCATGGATGAGAAAGCATTGTTTTCTTTACCTTTACTGTTTGTTTTACTACTTTTTGTTGTTTTTTTTTCCTGTCTGTTTCTTTTTATTAGATCATGATGGTAACTTGTTATGAAACTGCAATAAAATAAGTTAAGCACCCCATGCCGCGTTAGCAGAGGTCCTTGTCCAGGCCAACCAAAGTTTTCCATATGTCTCCAAAAGCAGAGCCATCGGCCAGCTTTCAAAAAGCTGAACACTCAGAGAGATGCAAACACATGCACGCACATATCCGCACAAGCCTGTAGCTCATGCACAAGCTTGATCCAGTCCGTTCAAACTGCAACCTGGAGAATCGATGTTATATAACAAGAAGTGAGCCGCAATGCTCAGCTGCTGATGAAGAATAAATGAGTTCAAATGGCACACTGAGATAGAAACCTGCACCTTTATATGTGGTACAGACGTCCCCGTGTGTGTGTGTGCTATTGAAACATTTTTTAAATGTCATATTAACTTCAGATCGATTGCATTCAGGATCAATAGCGTGCCGCTTTTTTGCGTTGCTTTGTTCTGGGCTGTCTCTTACATCATTTTCTTAGTTCAAGATGCATCATGTATTTAAGCAAACATTGGACAACAATTCAAATGATATGTGACGATGGAAAATCATCATCTTAAGCCTTGATAACACCAAATTGTGAAATGTTTGGAATGGCAACAAACAACAGCAACTTCTAGAAGAACCTGAATGCAACAGTTGTTTGCAAAAATGACATGGAGGAAGTAAGAGCGGTTATCTTTATCAGGCTAAATGCTTGTTTAAATATTATGAACTGCAAAACCAGATGTCACAGTGTTACTTAACAAAGCAAACCAAACAGTACAATCAGCGCAGATTGAAACCAGTACTGGTTCTGTTGAAAAAAACAAAGTATTTCCACCTTATGTAGATAATTATGCTCAGAACTGAAGCGTTTCTCCTCGCCAGACTAAAATGGTTTTAATCCAGCGATGTAGCTCTTGCAGCATTGTTCTGAATCTGACCCTGATCTCCATGGAGTGCAAACCAAATAAAAGCCAAACTTTCCTCCACAGAAAAGTAGGACACCACAAAGGTAAAATTATGAAACACACACCGACAAAGCATCGTGTCTTTCTTTTAATTTCACAATTACGGAGTGCTTTGTGCTTCGTTTCTGCAGGCTGCATCTCTGCTGCTATCGTCTGGATCCTACTGTAAGAAATTACGTAAACCACAGAAACAAAATACAAAAAAAAATCCTGAAAAATCTCAGTCCAGGATATACTGTATGTGACTAACTCATTCATAGACGTTTTAGTCAAACAGTGACATTCTCAGTGTTTGATTAGTTTGATCTCATGTAGCAAAAAACCATCCTGTTATTGCAAATCGCTGTTTATTCCTACAGCAGAAGTGTTTATTGCTACAGCACATGGCAATTTGAATTATGGGCAAATCATTAATTTTCAAAGGACAGCACAACCATTGTTTGCAGAATGAGTAACAGTTGTAATACGGCCATTTACTGAACTGCAACTCAGACAAATTATAAAATGTCAATGTCAAAGCTGCAGTTTTTGATGCAAATTTAAGATTAAAAGTGCACTTATACATTTAGGAATCCTTCAGATAGGATAAATAAGTACATGCATGGAAGCCTTAAATGACATCATTGCACCACTGGGTCATCCTCACTCACGTCCTCTAATTTCGGAATACCATCACATAGCTATTATGTAAAATGTTATCCAAAACACAGAGCTAAAAGCTCCATCTACTGGCTACAATCAGTAAGTTGTCTGCACATAACGGTACCGACCCTCAAGATTCCTCATGACCCAGCCCTGGGCTCTTTCCATTTTATCCTGAAACTGGGCCCAAAAGAAGAAAAAAAATACATAAATAACCAGAACAAGATCCGCTGACTTAACGAAAAGTTAAATATCCTAACCTAATTTAAAAAGACCTCACCATATCATTTCTGGAATGGCTGGAACAAATAAAGCTCCATGTAGAGACATCGGACTCCCAAAAAACTGGTTCCTCTACGGTGACCAATGATCTTAAATCACCACAAATATCAGGGCCAAACACCGCGCAGTCACGACACACATCCCGTCTGCAGCCAACATCCACAGCCCAGTCTCACTGGGAGGAGAGCGCAGCGCGATTCGGGCTGCATCAGCGAATTTAAACCTCAAATATGTGCAGCCATAAGAAAAAAGTATGCACAGTAAGAAATAATAATAAAAGAAAACCGCTTCATTGTTTTTTTAATACTGTAGAACAATGTCATCATTTGTGCAGAAGTCCTTAAGTCCTCTGACTTAGAGCAAATATTGAGAGTGGGCCCACCTGAGGGGAGATGTGCTGCTCAGCTGTGATTTACTGCTGGAATCCATGCAGCGTGCATGGAAGAAATGCGTAGCAAGCCAGAGGGGAGGAATGGAGTACATTCAAGCACATTCATCTATGGCCTTTTATATCCTTGCTGCAAAACCAGAAAAATGAAGAGAAAGAAAGGAAAAAAAGCAGAACAATAAAGTTGATGCTGGCATTTGACACCGTGACTGTTTGTCTTGCAATAGGCTGATTATTACTGCAGCTCGATCTGATGGCGTTCATCGGCTGGGAGCTTGCCTCAGACCTACAGCAGATGCCAGCTGATTTCTAAAATGGCTCATAGGCTTTTGAAGATCAAACATGAAAGCGTGACCCGCATGTCAATCCTCTCTCCTCCTGTTCACGCAGCCCGTCATCATTTTCAGGTAGGCTTTTTTTCTCAAGATAACCACTGAAATCAAACTTTAAAAAAAAAAAAACAACTCTTCAGCCAAATTTTTGAGCCAGATTCTGGTCGTTCACAGTCTCTGCATGGTTGGCATCTTGAAGCAATTTGCCCATGCACAGATTTTGACCTACTTTGTATTCGTTTTCATCTTCACTTGAGAAATTTTAAAGGGATTGGTGCATTTTTTTCTGAATGAAATGACAGGGCGCTCTTTCATCGGGGCTGGCTGACGACCACTTTGACTCCGTGCACATGTGCTAGTGTATCAACACTTTCCCCTAAAGTGGGCGAACAGAAAAGTGAGGAGTTAGAGGGCCCAGCAATCAGACAGCCATGTTGTTTTCATGAATATGAGCTCAGCCACCTTAGGGTCTCTTTGGTGTTGAACATCAAATTAACATGCAGCATTTTATGACTAGGCTCAGATGATATCAGTGACGTATAAAATCGAAAGAATTTTCTCTCAGAAATCAATTTGTCATATATGTGTGAGGCATTAGCAACATGCACATATGGCACAAATCAATGAAAGAGACTTGGTCCTCACAGGTAGTTCATACAGCAGGGTTCTGAAGATTGGATGGGAGGGAAATCTTTTTCTTCCTGCAGCTCCAGGCAGCTTGAGTCATGGCCTACACTTCATACACTGCATACGGTTGGAGGAAGCATTAAACTCCAGCTGGCTCACTTTTCGACAGGCGCTGAGGTTCCAACCAGCTGCATCACAGTGGAGGGAGCGTCTTTCAACACCGGACTGATTCAAGGACACTTCGACATAACAGTGTGATGTGCCCAATATTCAGGCAGAAAGGCTCCAATAGGCTCCACTTCCCAAACTATCTCTGTCTGCCTCCAATCGTGTCAATTTTTTCGGCTCCTTGGTCGATTCAGTGAAAAAACTGTAGTCTCACAAATACAAACCAAATCAATATCCAGATGTTGTGGCTGCTGCTGTCTCTCAACACATCTTTCTGTTTCCAGCAAAGCCAAAAGAGAATTATAACAAAACAATTATGATCTCTGCAGAAATGAACCAGCAACTTAAGAGCATTAGAAGCTATATTTGCCCTCTGTCTTTAGATTTGTCTTCAGAGGGATTCTGTGGGCCTGTGTGACCAAATCGAGAGAGCATAGAAGTACACATTGTTCTGTCAGCCCTCACATCGTCAATCATTTGGTGCCTTTCGGTTTTAATCATAAAGGCATATAAATTACTTCCTCTTCCAGGGTGAGCTTCCCTTGTTTCGTTCTCATCCAGGTTATTCTTAAATGTATTCCAAGTATAGATTTATTCTTTTTTTCCCCCTCAAATGCTGGTTCCCCACTGTGCATCCATTTTCTTCTTAATTTATCTTGATGAGCCGAACAGCTCATCAAATAATAGTTAAAACGATGTGAGCCACTGCAGTTGAAGCTAATCTGCATAAATTAACTGCTTTTCTGTGAAAAACCTGAAATCAAGCTCTTTGCGACATTCAAGCCACATCAAGCCACTGACGTTTTTATAAGTTACATAACAAAATGATGCAACTTACAGACCTTCATGAAGACAGCTGATCAACATCATGGCAAGAAAGTTTATTTTTCACATGAAAACCTGCCACACGAAACCAGAAAAGAGAGTCTTAATGGGCCCATTTATTGTGTCTGTGTCAATGCCAACTTTGGAAAATTGTGCAAGCGGGATTTGAATTGTTAAAGAATAATACAGTCCAACGAGTCGAGCCGTCATCCAGAAATGTGGTGCAAATCTATCATTGCCAGATGGCACTCCGAGCAGTCTGCAACCTAATAATTTCCACCAAGCTTTAAGAGACGCTGATGATGATTTGAGTTTTCTGAACCTTGTTGCAAGACTCTCCTTGGGGCTGGATGGTCCACCTCCCACTGCCATTGGTTACAACACTTCCTGAGGGATTATTTTCAGGCGGGTTGTTCTGCAGGCATGTGCCACAAACGCCCAATGAGTCCGCTAAGACAATGGGAAAGCAGGCAGAGAGGTAATGGAGTAAACCTGTCACTGCACTGGAAAATTGAGAGCATGTGTTCACTCACTGGCTCCGTGTCTGTTTCTTTTGGTCCAAACGCGGGTCTGCCTTGTCCCATGTGATCGTTTCTTTTTTGTAATGACTCCTGGATCTCTCTCATACACAGACACTCAGCCATATGATTCAAAAGGGATCCCATTTTCTGACCATTTTACAAGGAAAGACTTAAGAGATTATAAATTGTTAAATTATTTGACTTGAATCCTTGTCCAACAGCCCAGTACATAAAATTGTTCCATTAGAGCTGTCTCTCCACTTCTTCACACCTAAAGTCTTAGTTTTTGTTTAAAATGTAATTGCATGTATGTCTGCTGCAAAACAGACACATTTTTAAAAAAAAAAAAAACATCCATCTATCTGCATTTTTTAAGGATCACTTAGTCCTGAGGAATACCAGGAAAACACATGTGTGGACACGGGGAGAAGCCTAATGTTCAAGAGAAAGAGGCTGCGTCTCAGACTCAAAACCAAGGCCGTCTTGCTGAGGCGACAGCGCTAACCGCTGCACTGCCCCTAAAGTAAATACAATCTAATATGATCTAATAAAAATCCTCACCCTTTAAACATTTACAGTAAAGATGAAAACAGGAATTACCAGAGAGCAATGTGTCATTCACAACCGCCTCAAAATTACTTTGTAGACTCAGCGCCGACTTGCTGACTATTTTCAGCCACGTATCTCCTGAGAGAAAGTATTTCTGGCATGCTGTACTGTACTGCTAGGCCGTTTTAGACACAATGCGAGTGAAGGTTCAAGCACTGCCTTTCATCCCCTGTCGGTACACTCGCTTTCTTTGTCGAACAGAAGTTGCCATCTTTCATGTGTTACACCAGCTTATTTGTTGAGGCTGGACCGGACTTGTTTTAGGTTCTCGATAACATCTTTCCTTTCATTTATACCTTCAGTTCCATTTCTGAGACACAGCGGTGGGAGGCATCTTCAAGAGCCTAGAATAAATCTTTGGTCTAAAACCACTAGGTCAGCCGGGCATGTTTGAACAAGACTCCCAGGAACAAAAAGGAAGGTCAAAAATAAGGTTCAGTAGTCACTTCTTCAATGTTAGGCACTGTTGTTAAGTAACGTTTCCATGCAGGTAAGACCTCTATCTGAATTTGCTTTTATAGCATCCTCAGCCATTAATGTATATTTTGTTCATGGTAATGCCAAAAGAAATTTCCAACATGTCTGCAGCTCTCAGCAGAATCCATCTTTTAGTCCTAACCTCTCTTTCTCCCTGATATGCCCTGCTCTGTGCATCTCCTCACATATGTGTTTATGCACTGTAATCCTTGGTCTTGGCCAGGCTGCCGGCCCATTGGCTCGGTTACAGGCCAGTTAATCCCCGGTCCAACCCAAACCACCCGTCCAGCCGCTGTGAGAGACAAGGAGGGAGGGTTATCTGCCCGTTTTGTGCTTTAAAGATTGCTGTGCACTGCCAGCTAAAGAGTGGAGCCCAGTTTGTCTGCCTGGGAGTGCACCGACTGGATCAGACAAGTCAGACAACATGTCTCTTCATTCAGAACCGCGTCTCATGTCAGGACAGATCCAGCAATCACGTTGGAAAACACAGTGTTCTCATTTAATTAATTTTAAAGCCAAATTCCTGATTTAACATCTCGGCGCGTGCTCGATCGTTTTCCTCTTTGCTTCTCACGAGTCATACATCACTGTGTTTGTGTCATGTTCTGTGGAATCAGCTTCTCTGGAATCGCTTAGAGAGCACATGCAGAATTAAAACCATCAGAGTGATAAGTGCTGCAGTCAGACACTTGTTGATTTCCGTGGAATCCAAAGCAGCACAGCAGCAAAGAGGAAACAACTGTCAGCTGCTTCAGCCAGTGAAGACCTCATTACCTTCTAAATCAATTAAGGCTGTTGTTTATCGAAGCTACACGGGGAGAGCATCTATAAGCAGGCTAAAACACTAGAGGTGCCGTATAGTTAAGTATTTTTCCTTTCACTCCGTCCTCCCTCACCTTCCCCTGCATCATCTGTGCTGTCTAACAGCTTCACCCTGACTTATCCCGCAGCTCTTCTTCCTCTTCTCTGGCTACAAATTGTCTGATTTTATTTATTTTATAGAAACTGTTGGATTATCAAGGTGCCAATAGCAACACAGAGCGCCTTTGACTCATAGCATCGAAACGCATACGTGGAGTCTGCTGTCGTGATTTTACAAGTGAAGAGGGGCAGCTGCTACAGACACATCTGACGTTCAAGTTTCCCTCGCTTTAAGATTTGTGTTGCTCCATGTTTGTATCATTCCAAAAAGGAACTGGACAGGGTCAAAGCGCACATCTAGATTTTATCCCAAGCAAAAAAAAAAAATGAGGAGAAGTTTGGAATTCTTCTCCTTCTCCTTCGGAAGGAGGTAATCCAGGGTGTAAGCACAACACCAGGGAAAGTTTCTCCTCTGTCTTTCTTCTCTTTCAGATCTGCCTCCTACACATGATGCGCGGGACACAGAGACAAGCACGGCTGCTGCTGAAGACAAACACGAAGTGAAGGAACTTCTGTGCGCGTTTAGAGAAAATAACTAATGCTTTTGAAGTGTAAATCCGTCAGTACATGTTTATAATTGAGGACAGATGTCAGGAAACTCGCTTCTTTCACTGTCATTGCCACCGTCATGCTCTTTAAAAGCTTACGTAATACTGAGTATTACTATGAAGCCATAATATTGATGCCATTATTCTAGTCATGAAATTACTCCAATAACGTACACCACCAACAAATGCATAGAATTGACATAGACCATATGCAAATTCCAGTGTGACACAGGAAGGGGGGGAAATGCTTCTGTTTTGTCATCCAAACCACAACAGAAGGTTACAGCCCAACATTTTTCAAGAGAAAGCCATTTGTCTTCTTGTAGCTACTGGCCAAGTCTCTGTGGGTTGTGTTTTCTCTCCTCTAATCTAAGATGTTTCTTCACCTCTGTAATTTACTGGGTTGACAGAGTTACTTAACAGTCAAACAATGGTGGAGTCAGAAGCCCAGACTGAGGCATGCCCCTGAGGGCCACCGCTGGAGACAGTTGATGAATGAAATAGTTTGTTTTTTGTTGTTGTTGGTTTTTTTTTACATATTTAACATGTATTGATGTACAACATAATTGCTTTATTGATTTAATTATACATTACACATGTAATGGTCGTCTCCTGTTGTGGATGTCTGCAGAGTAACAATCCTTATTTGTTTCCCCAAGAGAAAAGAAAAAAAAAAACGTTTCTGACAGAATTTCCAGGCTCTCTGAGAGAGAGAGAGAGAGAGAGAGAGAGAGAGAGAGAGAGA